>JAQIYA010001075.1:0-14743 GCA_034699355.1 Microtritia minima | reverse complement strand
AACAAAACTGTTTCATAAACTCATTCTATTATCTCGAATAACAGACACGAAAACAAGAATAGAATGCAAACGCATATCGAATGCGTAATAGACTCGAAAGGGGCCGACATTTGTGGCCAAAGAGGGACAAAGAGAGAGACAAAGACATAGAATGGCATACAAAGCATTACCTGATGAGTGATCTGTTGGTCACTGAGTCGGAGTAGGATTTCGTTAAACTTGTTGTGCTCTTCTTTAGTGATAATGCGTTTGAGAGCCGAAACTTTCGATGACATTATGAGTGAATGAGAAATGAAACGATTAATTATAACACATTTTCGCACATTTTGTTGGTTTGCGATGTGAGACCAATCAAAGCATTCAAATGGCAAATAAATGCGTTTCGAGTTTAAATACGATCGAAATCGAGCAAAACATGAGTGAAAACACACCGAAAATCACTTATTATTTACAAAAAAATGTTCGACAATATGGCGCTCAATGTGTACGACATTAACGTTTGACTGTCGACCGCAAGCAGTAGAGTGTGGTCGCTGTCCAATCAAATGCTCGCGTCTCGCAATCGAACGTTTCAAACCCCTCCCATCTGTTTCGCTGTTATGCTAAATATAACTGTGACGTCACGCAAACGTCACTCAAAATGAAAGACATGGAAACGGATTGCGTTTCACATCCGATAACACATGCGTATAATTACTAATTTAAACACGAGATGGCAGTCATATCACACGTGAGAAGTTCTTAATCTATTTCCTATTATACATTGTGACCTCGATTTTGACAACTTTGATATGCAAGATATATCGCTAATGTCAACGCTATACTTGTAAAGTTAAATAACATCGATTTTAGCAACTCTTGATTTAAGCAACTCATTTGTTTGCCATTTTCGAGCTCATGCTGTATATGCGGATTTAAAATTTTGAATTTTATAATACAAAGTTTACAAAGTTTTATCCTCTGCTTTAAACTGTCTGTTGTAAAATTTATTATTACACATTTTACTAGTGTTCACATTAACCGATAAATTTTGTAAATTATACCTAAAGTTATGAAAAAGTGTTCACAATAACCGCATATTCACATTATCCGAGTTCACTTTAAACGTATTTTTTAACATTGTTTACTATGAGGTAAAATTGCGTTCTTAGAAAAGTGTTCGCAGTAAACGACTGTTCATACTAAACGAGTTCACACTAACCTCGTTATACTGTATACAATTTTTTCACAATGAAAAATGTTAGATTTAATGTTAAACTTATTATAAAATGTAAAATTAATCGAAAATATCTAATTCACTATTGATATTAACTTGAATAGAGTCAAAAAATTGGTAATAAGAATATGTTTCCATTACGACTATAATTTTTAAATTAGAAATAAAAGCTATTTGTGATTACTATTTAAACTCGTTTAGTAATGATTTACTTTAGAAAACAAATCGAATCGAATTTAAGCTAAAAATCATATCCTAAAATTACTTTAGAGGTCATTTTAAAAATTTTAGATCAGATCATTCCTTTAAAACAAGTCGTAACTAATCGATGCCATTCATGCTCCAACACTGTTAACAGTTATACAGTAAACTCCGAGTAATGTAAACGTTATTTGAGGAACGAAGACCTTCACACTATCGGGATTAGACTAGTATTTGTTAATATGAAATCTAAATAATTTAAATAAATAAACTAATAGCGACTTAAGAGTGAACAAAATCTTTAATATATTTAATAAATTACAGCATTGTTTTTCAATTTAAATCTAAATTAAATTTAGATGGAAAACAGAAAGAAAATTTCTTTTGATTGCTATAATTTTAAAATCTGCATTTCATCGATTTGATGGTTTTAGTTTTTGATTAACCCGTGCTATTGTGATCAGCAAATTGTATGAAAGAAAGTGAAATAATGCTTCAAAATGAATAAAAAGAGATTAATTTATAAATGATTATTAACCATAATAATTCTAGTCGTTCCATAAATTGTTGTTACATAAATTTATAAATTTTAAAAATAATATATTCTGTATTTTCTGATAAAATGTTAATTTCGACTATAGATATAATTATTATAAATTTATATTTAAATCGCTAAAATATGTAAATTATTTTGTCAAAAATTACTAAAATTACAAAATTAAAGAAGTGGCGTAAATTTGTTCTCGAAATCTTATTTAAATATTAAAATATAAAGAAAAGTAAATAAGCATTTGTCAAATTCAAAAATTATCTAAAATCTAATTTCGTTATTTTATTCTTAAATTATTAATTTATAAAATGCATTTAAAAAATTATGCGATTTTTAAAAATCTAACAATACTGCATTACAATTATATTATTTAAAATGTAAAATTGAAAAATATTCGCTTTATATTAGAGACACACAGAATTATTTATTCAATTTCATGGTCGCTATCATTATTGCCAACCAAAAGATAGTTTCTTTCGTCTCCAAATAAATGTTTACTCTTTGAGTATTTAACTCTATTAACATTTTTTCGCCTACAATTACAACAGCAGCAGAAAATTTGTTTACAGCCACCAGAAAACAAGCAATTCTTTAGGCAATAATACGACAATATAATCGCAAAGCCTAACATTATCCCAATAATAACAGGAATAGCAATACTCAAAACTAAGTTTCTATTCATGAATTTCAAAGTTCTTTCCTCTAAATTTGACATTTTATCGCTTATCCACTCGTAATGTATTTTCTTATAAATAGAGTCGGAGAAAGTTTGAGAAGAGACAGACTCTTGTGGTGTATCTTCTTTAGACGAGTCGCTAACATTTTGATCAGATAATGGAAGAGAAGCAACAGTTGTCACGTTAGATGGATGTGGCTCTCCAGACAAACTCACTGTTACTGAATTAGTTAACAAATCGCTATTTGTCGCAGCGATCGAGTCTATTGTCTTATTTGTATCATTTTGATTATTCAATTGTCCAGAATATTCTTCTAAAGCACTAGAGTTTGCTGCGATCGTTACTGCACTCTCTAATGTCTCTAATGATGAAGATATGAGAAAATATGTATTGAGAAATGTGAAGACAAAACCAAACGCGAGCACTGAATGGTTCATTTCGCTGGCAATTGTTCTTCACTCGATCACATCAATGCGAATGCCGTGTTGTATACGTGTTGCTCGTCTGTAGTGAATTATGTCCATTATCTTATCAATAAAACAATAACACCTGCTGTTAAAGGTTCACATAAATAATGAACCACACATTACCGGTACCACCTGTCAAGCCATTATTGCTACATCTAAACCGAAAATTATTAAATTTAATTAAATTTTTAATATTTAAAAATCAATCTAATAACTTAATGCTAAGCACAGTAATAAATGAATTAAAATGTAATAATTAATTTAAAATGTTTAATATATTTACACAACTAATTATTAAAATTATTGTAAAAAATTATAAAAAATATTTGATTTTAATATTTTGTGATAAATGTTAAAAAGCTGTTTCTAAAAAACCATTTGTTTATAAAAACATTTTATACAAAATATATCATTAGTTTAAATACAAATATTATAATATTTACAAAATATGATATTTTAATTTAAGTTAATCTATAAGTAAATTATACCAAAAACATAAGAATATTAATAAATTTATTAATTATTTAATGAATCTAATAAATGATTGTAATGATAATTTATTTATATATGTCGTATAAGAAGCTCAAGAAAGGTTAAGCTCAGCTAAAGTTCAATTAAATTTTTGATCTTTAAGCTTTTTTTATATGAGAAAATTGCCTTATAAGCTCAAGCTTGCAAAAAACATTTTAAGCTCAGTCAAGCTTAAGAGCAAGTTTATACTATTGAACTGTTGATATATAAATTTAAAATATTGCAAAAGTTTTAAATAAATAATTTGATTTTATGCTATAAATATTGCAATATATGTATATTTATTATATATGCATATAAATAAAATATATTACTTAAATTAAAGCTCTAATCATATAAAGATAACATAATTAACATAACTAGACTTTTATGTATAGAGAGTTAAGAGGTTGACCTAAACTTGGTGAAGGGCTGTGTTAAATTTTCAAATTATTCTGTCTTACTTACTTAATTTAATTTTAATTTTTACTTAATTTAATTCTGCCTAAAACTCTAAAAATAGTCAGAACTTGAAAATAATTTGCGAAAATAAAAACTTGATCTAAAATTTGTAAATTAATCAAAAAAAATTAGCAAATAAGCTTATATTTTACAATTTATACAATTTGTAAATATAATAAAATATAAACAAACTAAAAACTTTATAAATTTAAATTAAGAAACTTAGTACATAAGATTTTACATTAATAATACATATTAAAATGAAAATAATTCAATTCTTAACAACATGTTTACAAAAACAAATAAATTATTTTCAGCAAACGTTTAAATCAATTGAATCTTTAAAAGAGTCTTTATGACTAACAGAAGTCAAGAATGCAAGCATAGTTTCAGTGGTATTCACTGATATTATGTTAGTTATAAATAATGCGATTAAAAATATTGATATAATCAGATATAATTTGCTTTTATATATACATTATTACTTTAATGTTACTTTAAATAAATATTAAAATCTGAATCCTTATGTGATATTGAGAAATTTTTAAGGAGAATTTTCTCTCTTATGTAATTGAAAGGAATCCCCCTCCCCCTAGGCAGGCTCTTTATTAACAAAGGGAAAATTTTGGGATGCCACTAAAAATGGACCGATACCCAAATATATATGCAAATTACCACACATATGCTCTTTATTAACAAAGGAAAACGGCCTAAATGGACACTATATGGTCGTCTGTTACGTAACGCTTAGTAGTCTTCTAAGTGACCAAATCACACACATTAGCTCTTTATTAACAAAGAAAAAAAGACCTAAACGGACACTCTATGGGCGTCTGTACGAAAATTTTCCCCCAATTCAATTGGTCAATCTAGTTTAATAATAAATTAATCATTGTTAATATTTTATCGAAATTCTATGAATAATGCAAATAAGAGTATATCTATTTAAGATTTATTTAAAATTAGTAATATTATATTAATTTATTATTTATTGGTAATTATAATTTTATATTATTTTCGAGACATAATATAGTGTTTTAACTTAAACCAAGCATAAACTATTTTTGTGAGTAAATTATTTATATCTACTAAATGTATTTTATCTCTTAGTACTTATCAAATTAATTTTTTAAAAAATTTGAAATGCTTTAAAATTCTTGTGTTCGCATCAAAATTATGAAACAAAGTTACGCAGAGAAGGGAAAATGTCGTCGATAACCGAAAAGAGCATTACATACCACTTATTAATACTTTCAACGGAGAGTCTAAATAAATATTTTACTCGTCGTTATAAATAGTGTGCCACCAAAAACTTATTTTCGATACACGAATGCAAAAAATTTTTCTTTTGACAATTTTTAATGTAGTGGTGTTTAATATTCGTAAAGGGATGTCGCAACGGAGGAAACTGAATACATAGTGTTAGTGACAGGCTATGATTAATAATATTATATTTAGCAAAAGTGATTTATAAGGAAATCAGCCAACTGTACACAAATATCTCTGTAGCGATGTCTAAGTCAATGTAAAAATGTCACACAGATTTCATTAGGCATAAACAATATTTGATAATTGTATTTGTTATCTGTCCTAACATTCTTACTTCCCTTCACAGTAATAAATTTCGCTATATTTAAGTCTCTTTTATTTACTCTTTCTTATGTGATAAACAAATTTACTGGTTTTCTGTTGGTTTTTGTTCAAATTTAAATAATTATATGATTTTATTTACAGTAATTGTTTGTTCAATTATAAAATAAAACATCTGTTAATTGTTTGTTATTAATAAAGCATATTCATGTAAAATTACTAAATTTTTCATAGCTTTTCATTATATCTTTTTAGAAAAGCAACGTTTTTGAATGAAATCCCATGCAATAATTTACAAATTTTGACCTAAATTTATATATTTTATTGTATTTTTCATTTTCATTTCAGAATTTGTTTTTGCATTATAAAAACATTATAAAATTTGAAAATTCTATATCAGTGGCAAACATTTAATCATTAATTAAATTGCATTCACTTTTAATTAATCAAATATTGAAGATATACTGCATTAAAGTTATTATGTTATATGTTATGCCTTAATTAATTGTTAGGGTTTATTGAGCTCATTGTGTAATATTCGATTTACAAGTTAGTGATTCAAATTTACTAAATATAAAATTCAATAAACTGTGCCAAATCTAATTTGAATGAATTTCACGCTTAATTTAAAAGTTGTAGTCTAATCGACCTAAAAAACATTAAATATAACTTTTTATTAGTGCCCATCTTTTATGGATAGTAACCGATTTTAACTGTATTTAACCTACGAATTTGTAAAATTCTTTTGTGGTAAACTGAATAAATTTACCGAATTTAACCAAAAAATTAATAATAATTCAATTTTAACTTAAAATAAAAATACAAAGTCTGACATTTAAAAGACAATGATTTATAAAAAAAACATTATAAAATCTTTAAATGTAATGTAAAACCTTAAAAGACTAAACAAAATTTTTAATATGGCTTTTTATAAGGGTCTAAGTTTTATTTTCTAAATTCATCAATTTTCATATATAGTTTTGTTGAAATAGCCATAAAGTCGGTTATTTTTAAAGATTTTATTTAATTTGTTGAAATGTCTTTAAAAATTTCTGAATATTTTTCAATTGTAAATTTTAATCTCTGATTTTTTGGAATAACTCTAAAATGTTGGTCTGACCGGCCTTAATGGGCACTACTTGTGATATAATTATACGGCTTATGAGGATCAGCTCGAGTTACAGTTTTACGTATATTAATATATTTAGATGTTAAATGTTAGGTAAATAGATTTGAATAATCAAAATAGCTTTATGACGAGAATAAAACAGCTTTCATACTCCAAATGTGAGTCATTAGAATATAAAAAGCATATCTAAAAAAAGTTAAATGTTGTTCAAAACACTTCTACATTAAGATTGAACTTCGCTATTAAATTCAATGCTAGAAAAATAAGCGCCATTTTATTTAAATTATAAATTATATTTTAAATGAATTTTTTTGGAGTATTTTTGATCAAAATTGCATAAATATGTAAATGTATATAATATATAAATGTAATAAATAGAAATGATATGTTTTTAAAAAAGTAAATTTATTATTTTTATTCAGTTTTATATTAAATTTTAAAATTTTAAAATTTAACAAAATAACACAATAAGTTAAGTAAATATTCTCTTTGCCAAAAATATCATTTATATTTTATAAAAAAAAAAAGAATAAAAACAAAAATCTTGGCATAATTATTAAACAATTTGTAAAAAAATATTCTTGATTTAATTGATTTAATTTCAAAAATTACTAAAATCAAAACAAATTACTTTTATACAATTGTTTCAAACGATTATTGATAGTTCGGTAATTTGAAAGTATCGAAAGTGATAATAGATTAAGAGAGCCTTTGATAGAGTTATGCCGATCATGAAAGTGGCACTTATTTTCATTTGGTTTGTTTACTTTGCACATGTACTTCGGTGTACACGCAAACCAAAACCGATCTAAAATAAGCGAAATGATGACATTAGCGATGAGTAACAGATTTAAAGCGAGATGCATAGCAATTGTATTACGTTATTGTCATTTGTTATGTAACATAAGAGCAGATTCTGTATTATCGATACGTATGTTACAGAATATGCGAGAGAATGCTGAGTGAAGCACACGTGGGGGCAGACCAGCGATGGCGGGGATGGCATGCCTTGCAATCGGATACGCGGCTAAGCGTTGCTGCCGTAGCACGTTATGACCATATATGTGCCACCACTGTCTAGTGTGTCGTGTGCACCACCGCTGAAAAAGGCATCGATGTGTGGCTTTAAGAGCAGTGCTGTCATAACCGTAGTCTCTCATCGCTAACAGTTATCTCATCCAAACAGTTCAAGTCTGCAATCATGTCTAATATCTGCCTGAAGTGCAATCGTGCCGTCTATGCCGCTGAGGAGATGCTGGCCGGCGGTCTGAAGTGGCACAAGACCTGCTTCAAGTGCAATCTGTGCAACAAGAGGTTGGATTCGGTCAACGTTAACGCTCACGAGTCGGCCCTCTATTGCAAACAGTGTTACGGTCGCAAATTCGGGCCCAAGGGATACGGCTTCGGACAGGGAGCGGGAGCGCTGTCCATGGACTTGGGCGAGCATTTGGGCAACAGAGAGTGCGCCATGTCTAACAAACCGCACGGCGTCAACGTCTGAACCGATTTATATACTGTTTATGTACAAACTATTCGATTTATATCAATAATTTATTATATTAAAAGTGTATTTTTAATTCTGAAATTTTAAGCTTATATCTATTACTTTTACTGTTATATCTTAAAAATATATCTTTATGGAGAAAAGGTCTGATATGTATTATTTAAAAGATAATAAGTTTGGAAATCGATTGTAACTTTATCTTATATTTAGCTTTACAACAAATTTAACTGTTATTCTACAGTTTATTTAAGATAGAATTAATATTTAATTACATGCTATTGTTTAACTTAGTTTTGGCTTAAATTTAATTGTCAATTAACACAACATATCTGTTAATTTATAAAAGTCAAATAAAAAAATATTTTTAATTGAAATTTATTTAAATTATCTAATTTGTGACTTAAACGAAGTGATTTAATAATTAAATGTACAATAATTGCAACTAATTATTTGTTTGTTTACTTAAAAATGGAAATTTAAAGGAGAAATTTGGTATCGATTTTATAAAACTTTATTAATCTTTAATTGTTTCTTAAATAAATTTTCTTTGATAGAATTTTTTAGCTTTATTTGTATTAAAAAGTATAATTGATTTATATATTTATATAAATCGCAACATATGTTGAATTAAAACTGTTGATGACATTTTGAAAGCTTGCCATATAGTTATTAACTCAATAGTTAAAACTTGAAAAATTCGGTCAAGAATTTGTGTCGGCATTTAATTACTTCAGTTGCTTATAAATTTCTTTGGCATAAGTTAACACAGATATTAATAAGATGTGCACAACTGTTTGTTTAACTTTAATTTATATAAATATATTATGCGATAATATAAATAGAATATAAACAAACGAAATGATAACTTAGTGTTTAAAGATTTATAGCAACAAATTATAGCATCGAACTCACTCAGAATCTGGAATTTAAGACTTGATTGAAGTTTTTCAATTTTAAAGACTCATATGCTTAAACTAAAGAGTAGAAGAGTTTTGGCCATCGGTAATCCGCAACATTACATATGACTAGTTATTATATTATAATTTATAAATAATATAATAATAATATTATAAAAATATTACTTATTAAAAGATCAAACAAAACAATTATAATTATCAATAATAATAATGTTTAAAATTCGATTCTATTTAATTTACACTAATTATTTGAATTAATTTGATAAAATTGTTAGAAATTTTTAACCAAATAAAAAATTTCCATTTATAATAATTAGTGGAATTTATTAAAAGAAAAATCTCATAAATTATTTAAATTTTATCTAAATCTATATTTAATAATTTGAATTGATGTATTTACGCATGTTATAAAGAAATTGATTCTACTGTTTAAGTTATATAAATTTTACGATAACGTGTTCAAACTGCCATCTATTAATATTTTAACTAATTATTTATAATATTTTTGTGAAAAGTTAAATATTACTAATATGAGCATATATATCATTAGCAAAAATTGTCATAAAGTATTTTTAGTGTAAGGCATTTGTATTACTTTTATTGGTTGTTCAGAGCTTTTTCAAAATTGAAAAATGAGTTTATAAATTAAAATTAATATTTTAATTTGAAAATATTTTAAAATGAGATAAAATGTAAATTAATAATTAGTTAGTGAGCATTTTATCCGTTACATAATTTTTGCATAGACCCTCTTTTCCGTCCTAAAGAAAAAATGTAGATAAATGGTTGCCATAATAGTGGTTTAAGTTGGACAGGTTTGTCAATATAAGGTGCAAAATTATGCTAAACTAATTTAATGAGTATTTATACAATTTGGATGATTTTAAATCAGAAATATTATCATAATTTATCATAACTTTATTATTAATAAAGCTATAATTACATTCTTATTGTATTAATTTAATTTGTATTAAATTGTATTAATTTAACTTAATGTAAATTTGTGTAAATATTGAGCTTAAGCTAATCTAAAGTTCGAGCTCAGAATTATGAGCTTATTAACATTAATTATGAACTGAAAAATTTTATATTATTTCAATATACGATATATTTTGTTTAATAAAATTGAAAATAAGGGTTATTACACAAATATTGGTGTAATAATATTTGCTGCATATTTAAATGCCAATTTAATAATAAAACAATTTGATAACACAAAACCAGTGCTTTAAAAGTGGCAAAATATATGATAAATATATTAAAATGCAGTAAATGATTGCTGAAGAGAAGTCGAGATATAAAGATAGATAAGCATTTGCAAAGTGCTGTTTCTCTAACCGACGGCGTATTTCTTATTTGATACACAGTCCAACACGGATAATGTGAAGCCGTTCTCCAAAAAGCGTTCGCATCAAACGGAGTTCACATTAACCGTTTAACCTTTTATTTCCAACACATTCATTCTAAACAATTCTATCGCATTACATGTACACATAGGGCATAGTTTGGCCTCTATTTTTCAAGTTTGAAACTTTTTTGCTACATTTAATATAAGAGAAAGTGCTAATTTATACAATATGCTTAAGTTGTAAAATTTACTGCTTTCTAGTGTTCTTATCTTAATTAATCTATATTAATCAGTAGATTAAGTTAGTTATTATAATATTTAAAAATATAACCATTCGATTACTGTCTTAAATATTTAATAATTACACATTATTATGATATTATTTTTTAACCAGTATTTCCATTCTCCTGAATTCACGCTAATTTACAACACACTAACATTTGCTGGAAAGAGCTATTTACGAACATTGATATAAACTTGCAATAAAATAATGTATTTTATTTAACACAACAAAATCACTTACAAAAAATAAGCCCATTTAATTACTGTCTTAAATATATTTATGTAATTGTTATAAAAATCATTTTAATTGTTTTTAATATTAAGAATTATTTATACATACAAAATATTATATTTATTTAAAATTATATAATTTCATATACAATGCTTCTAAATATGTATTACTTTACTATCCTATCTTATAATATGCAGTATTTGTTAAGAATATCTTATCGCCAAATATTAATAATTTGCACATTAACAAGAATGATAAACTAATATAAGATTATGTGCATTGAGGTGTATATATAATTAAATGTGTCTAAAAATAGCATTTCGATAACGATTTCTAACAGTTTTGTTATTCTCATAAATCTTGTTTCAACAATGAATTAAATATTTAGAAGTAATTTTATGCAAAAATTATAAAAACCAAACAAAGAACACAAAAGCTTATAAAATTACAAAATGCGAGCGAAATGTGAGGAAAATGAATGAATGCATACAATTAGGCGTGATTTGCAATTAGAGAGCGATGCATGCGAGCGATGGCTAAGTATGAGTCGCATTACATAACATGAGATGTGCGTCTATTGCGAACCAGGAAGAGAGCATTGAAGAGAGCATTCTAGTGAGTCTGCTATTTCTATTTATAGCTGCTATCATTCTATTTATATATAATGCTTATATCATATATTCGGCTCTATGTTCTCTCTTATATGCGTTTTATATTGTGCACCGCTCTTATCCATTGGAGTATTGATCGCTGACATTTCATTGACCTCATACCGTACGAACTTTCCTTCTTTTCTTCGCACAACTGATAGTACATTAACCATTCAGAAGAAGCTAACCATATATATACACACACTATATATATATCTATATATATAGTAACTATTATATACACTATGCAGAGCTATGAGTATAGCATATACAGTGTATATCTATCTATCTATACATTTATTTGGGAATTGGGTCATACAACTCATGCTACTGTAAACAATAGTTGAATGTTGGCTGAGCTGAGCGAGTGATGAGAGCAAAGTTAAGGAGGAATGTGGAGAGACATTTGACATTTCAGTTTTTATAGTTCGCGTGTGTGCTTGTGTGTTGTGCTTGTGGTTTACAAATAGCGTCAAACAAATTATAAAAACATATTATTTGCAAATAACAATAAAAATTGATAGCCATTTATGGCGTTTATGTGTCGCAATTTTTTGATAAATGACTTTCTAATCGCTTGCGCGACCATTCGAAACAAAATGCACAAATAAGTTATGGCAGTGTTTTGTAGCTTTTATTGTTGCACATTATTCAGTATTTGTACACAAATGCTTAATTCATAAAATTTGTAAACAAAATTTGTTTAATATATAACATTGAGTTCAATTAATTTGAAAAAAGAAAAACAACTTAAAAAATCATTTTTAAATATAGTTGACATTTACATATTGAGTATCACTTTAAGCCTAGTAATAATACAATATATCTTATTTATAATATTCATTTTTTACAATTATTTATAATGCATTATTTGTTTTGTTTTAAATATTTGCTTTTTCGAGTTATATTCGTAGAAATTTATGAGTATATTATACAAAAATCATGTTTGAAATTTTTAAGGTACACGGTTTTATTAAAAAAATTTATTTGAGCCAAAAGGGCTGATTGTTGAGATAAGGAGCCTTCAGATGTGGCGGAACGCCCACCTCCTCTGACCTCCTGATCGGCTTGAGTTTGTACGGCGGCAGCGGAAGCAAAGCTGTTTTGCCGTCACCACAACTCGCACTGTCGTCGACGAGCAGACTTCGGCAGACTTTGCATTTAGCGTCGGATGAGTACACTTCTTGATAGATCTTGCAGTTATAGCACGAAGCTTTGTTGCTGTCGTCAAACTTGACAATAATATTCTTGTATTTGTGAATCGGAGTGGAAATGAGACGCTGAGTAGAATTGGTGCGGTTCTTGCAAAACACTTTCCTCACTCTGCGATGCTTAGAGCGCGGCGTCGTTGCGATCATCGACTCCTCGTCGCTCTTGCCGTCCATGTCGTCGTCGTTGTCGTCCGGACAGCAGGCCTTCGAACAGGCCTGATATGCCAGTAAGCAGACTATGAGAAACGAAATCTCCAGAATTATTTCCAATATTTTCTCGTCGGTGTCGCTGTCCTTCGAGTCGTTAGTGTTGGTCCAGTGAGACGGCGGACGAAGTAGTTTATTGTTTTTGATGATAGCGTTTGCATTCTCCATCACTTGGTTATCGTTTCGCTTACTGTAATGCAAGTCAACGTTTTCGCATGCATTGCTGTGTGCGCTCCATTGCTGTCCGTCAGGACAGTCTGTTTTGTTGGCGTTTTGGCATTCGTTTGTTGTGCTGTTGTAGACATCATTATCAGAGCATTGGCAGTGAAGGCCATTATTTTGGTCGGCAGTGCAGATAAGACCGGCTCGACATTCAATATCCAGTTGACAGACATCGGCGTAAAATTTTTTCTGCACACATCGACGCGTTTGCTTATCAAACCAATAGCCGTGAATGCATTGACACTTCCATTTGCTGTAATCGCTGTCGTCGGCCAAACACGAAGAACGCATTGTCCGGCACTGAACCGAACTCACACACGTCTCGTTAATGCTTCTCAGCTCAAGACAGACACCATTAGCCATCGTTGCATAGCCAGCTCTGCACACGCAGTGTTTGAGTTTGTCATCACAAGTCGCGCCGACTTCACAGCCGGAGGAATGTTTGCGATAATCACATTTAATAGCAATGGCCTCTATTTTAATATTTAATAGCGATATAAATAGGAAAACAGTCACAAAAAGCTCGTTTGAGATCATAATTGTTTGCAACAATTGCTTCGTTAAACGCAAAAAACTGTGCAAACTTTTTCATAAGTCAGTGTTGAATATAAAAGTATGAATGCAAAAGTGTAGGCATAGATGCACTATAGTTGTGCGATGGTATGCAATATTCGTATTGAATTCGCTCAGATCTGGAGTTAACAATATTAATATCCTGCGGAGAAAGTGTGCAAAGACTGTGCAAAGAGTCTGCAAAGAGGCTGCAGTGCGAGAGAAGCGTCACTGAACTCTCAATTGCGAGTTTATGGTGAGTTTGAACCATATATGAACGATATATGCGTCGCACAAAGAAATAGATGAGCAAAACTCTTCCGCATTGCGAGCCTCTCTTCCATTTGCTTCCCAGCGATTTGGGATTGCATTTAAGATGCACGCGATTGCGTCACAGCCTCCCACGCAATCACTATTAAATACATACCAAACGCACACTTTTTATATTGCACTTGTAACACACTTTCGCAAAGCCAACAGCAGAGCCAGAGCTGGTCTACTTTACATGCATGTTTCACTTAATGAACACATCAATATTAATCAATTTCCATTCTTTTCACATCAATTTTTACCAAACTTTTAAAAGTTTCTT
Organism: Microtritia minima; assembly: GCA_034699355.1. Classification (NCBI taxonomy): domain Eukaryota; kingdom Metazoa; phylum Arthropoda; class Arachnida; order Sarcoptiformes; family Euphthiracaridae; genus Microtritia; species Microtritia minima. The sequence continues at coordinate 224 of JAQIYA010001075.1, read as the reverse complement.
TCAATATTTATATGCAAAAAATTATTTAAATGCAAGTATTATAATTCAATATATTATAGAATTATTTTATAAATTATTAATTTAACTAAAATTTTAAAACAAAATTTATATGTATTTAATTCGAAGAAACAATTTTATGTTTTATTGGTATATTCTTAACAAAAGCAAATATTGATTTTTTGTTCCGAACTGAATAACTAAAGAAAACTCTAAAATAAAATTTT
>JAQIYA010001074.1:0-14753 GCA_034699355.1 Microtritia minima | reverse complement strand
CTTTAGATTACATTAAACATTATAAAAACTTATTTGATTACTGTATGCTCGATACCGCGAGTCGAACAAAATATCTTTTGTCGATCGAATACTTTAAATTGCTTTTAATAAAAAAAATTTCTCTCTTTTTTTTGCGCTACTCGTCAGAGAAAGACGACATTAAGCTATTGTATCCGCCGTTCAATACGTTGTATTCCTCCGCAACGGAGTTCGCATAAACAGAGAAATTAGAGAAACATAAATTTACATATTTATGAGTAGTGGAAATAAGTAGAAAATATATAACAAGAGCAAACTTTGTTTCCTACGAGTGCCGTCTCTCTCTCTCTCTCTCTCTATCGCTGGCAACGAAACGAGCGAAACGTATTCGTGTTTTGAATGCCTACGACGAGAGGCGATGTTTAAATTGTAGTTATAAGTTATTTTCAGCCATTAGCCTAAGTGAGCCACTTCTGCCGAGCTCTGCGTTATGCGATTTGTGCAGACTTTCAGCGAAGAGTGTTTGAGTATAATAGGGAAACATACAGAATATACAGAATATCGAAATGATAGTACGAGTAGAATGAAAATTAGATCAACTCGTATGGTAATCGTAAAATGTCTAAAAAGAAGATAATGTTTTTTATAGTTGTCGAAAAAGTTATACGTTTGTATTGAATAAAATTAATGGTCGCGCGAATATATATATGAGTTATTAATTTAATTGAATGATTCGCTATTTTTAAAGTTTAATGTTGTGAGCGTTTGATATTAATATTTTACTCTCGTTTGCAATATTTGCCTTTCTATAAATATATTTTATTCTACGTGTGTATATATTAATTTATAGATATTGAAGTTTTAAGTATAAATATAATTTTATTTCAAGTATATTGAAATAAAATACTATTGAATGAGTGGAATATCATAATTAATTTTTGTTAATAATAAAATCTTATTATAAATTAAATTAAGATTAGAATCTGATCATTGAAAATAGAAAGTTAGAAAATAGAAATCAACATTGATTTGACATTGACCTCAGCAAAAAAATGTACTTTAATTATAGATTATTTTAAGTGAATTTCTTTTCTTTGTTGAATCAAAAAAATTAACCCATTATTGAAATGCAAACCAGGCTCACGCTCGGCTCCGAAAGGAGGAATTCGCGCGACTGCTCGAAGAGCACGCCCAGATTGTCAATGAAATCAACAGAGTCGAGACCAGCTTATTGTGATCGCAGCCACCGAACCATCAGCCGTCTAATTCTTCGTTTGCCATCTCCAACAATAACAATACCTTAACATAATAAGAGGCGAAAAGAACCAAATAATTTTAACAAAAAAAAAATATAAGGCAACACAATATATAACAAAACAAAAATCTTATTATTGTATACATGTTATATGAAAATATTAAAAGAATTTTCACAATTATTTAAAATTATAAATATATATATCGATTATATTATATAAATTATATACAGTTATTATATATTAATATATATATAATTATTTGCCCTTTTGTTTTTTTTTAATTAATTATGTAATTAATTACAGAAAAGGGTTACAAAAGTTTATTTGAGTTTAGAGATTTTAGAATTGATAAAAAGAAATGTCCATTTCTGACAAAACGGTGTTAAAAAATATTTGTCTTATTGTAAAGTTTATTTAAAACGTTTCGAAACTTAATTATTTGACTACTAATCTATGGTAAAGTGATTGTAAATCACAAGAATATAATTTACTTTTGATAAGAAAAATACTTGCCGTAATCATCTTATACACAGACACACTGTAGGATAGGTGTTAGAAGTTATTTGAACAATAAGTTTTTTTAATTGTAATTATGTTAATCTCTATTTCCCAAATCGATTTCACTGTTAATCCATTGAGAATTTATTTCGAAATAATTTTATATTCATAATTCTAGTTTTCTATTTTCGATATATCACTGTTGTATTAAAAGCTAAAAATTAATTGTCGCTACTGTTGATCCGCATGAGAATCACAATTGAGCCGCCAATTGTAATTGTGAACTATTCAATTGTTAGTCCATCACATCCAAGTTTGAGTTTGGTTCCTAAGTGTGGTCAATATTCAACTATTCAATCGCTAATAATCCATACCATAACCTGTTATACCGCTGCTCCTCATCGAAACCAAAAATAATAATAATAACAAAAATATTTAATTACTTTTAAAAATGAAATCATTTGTAAAAAAGTAATGTATTTTTCACTGTTTGTACTATTATTTCGCAGCATTGAGAATAACTTGAAATAACTTTTTTCTTTCTTGTTTGTAAAAAGAATACTGTATTTTAAAACTAAAACAAAAATCTATTTTACAGATGGTTTTATTATCATTATTAAACTTTTGTAATCCTCCTGTTATTGTAATTTCGTATTGTAAAAGATATTTAAGTAAAAAAAAATGAATCTAATAATTACCAGAAAAAGACTTTAAAATTATATATTAATTCCTAATTATATATTATTCATACAAAAAAAAAAGTTTACACATAAATATATATAGATATTTAATGTAATGAGAATATAATTTTCAATAATGTAAATGTGATTTTCATTTGAGATTTTGTTGTTAATTTTTACGAGAAGAAGAGAAGATAATAATAAAATACAAAGACGCAGACAATTCATGTTAATTGAATCGACTCAACACATACAGACAATACATTAAGACCATATGACACATAATAATACAACACAACCATTCATATGTATAAGTAAAATACAAAAGCAGACATAGGTTTCGTTATTATAAATGATAGTATTTTTTGTGCCAAAAGAAAAATTAACTATAAAATAAATTAATTATCAATTAATACAAAGAAAAATTATTATTATTATTATTATTCCAATTATTAATTTCAATTTTGTTAATAAAGAAAATATTTAATAAATAACCAAAAAACGAGTCAATAGTAAATTTATTTCGCAAACTTAAATCTTTATTTATAAACAATCAAATTTTTTATCACCAAACATAGTCATATCGAATGTAATTTTAAAATATTTAATAACATTATTTTCAAGAACTGATTGAACATAATATAATATCAACAATGAATTGACGAATAGCTTTGAAGTATCGCATTGTTTATGAAAATCCTTGTTTATAAGAATATATGAATTACATTCTGAAAGCAGAAAAGAAAATATCATAATTAAACAAAAATAATGTGAAAAAAAAGCAATTGAAATAATGAAATATCAAATCGAATATCAAAAGTATAAAAAGCAAATGACGAGAAAAACTTCTGAATCATAAAACAATGCATTTCAAGCGCTGCCGTCGACGTTCATAATCTCGACCTCGTCGTCGTCGTCCAGATCGCAGTCGGGGTTAGTCTCGAAATAGTCCACGTCCTCGTTGTCCTCCTCTTCGGCGCGCTGTCTGAGGTAATCCTCGCGCACCTTCTCCTCCTCGTGCATGCGGTAATACTTGTCGAAGTCGCTGACCGCGTCCAGATGGCCGTCAGAGGAGAGGTGAAAGGTGAGATCCTGAAACGTATAGGCCGACACCTTACACAGCTTGCACTTGACCACCATCGTCATCGAGCTCTTCTGCACGTCCATCAGTTCGGTGAGATTATCCTTGATATCCTTATACCAGTCAAAGTCCTTCATCTTTAGCGGATTAATGAGCGGCAATATATAGCCGGGCGAGTCGACCGCCGGCTGTGGCGCCAATTCGGACTCGGATTGGAATCCCCAGCGATAGTTGGAATAGTATTCGCTGCCGAAGTCCTGCAGGCGTCGACGCCGGTCGAGCAGTTCGATCACCAGTCGGCGCACTTTGCGCTGCTTGTTGGCCAGCGAGCCAAGCGCGTACTCGTTCAGCTGCTGTCGCGATTTGAGCAGATCGCTGATGTGGAAGCGAATTATGTTCACTTTGGCCACGTCTTCGCGCGAGATGTCCGTGTCGAACACGATCTCGGCGTCCGACTCCGGATCGTAGCCCTTCTTCGTGATCGGATCGTAGCCGAGTCCGCAAATGGCGCCCACGTATTGGGTCTTGTCTTTGTCCACTCGAAACTGGACGCGCGGCGCGAACATGAGCGACATTAGAGCAGGAAAGCCTCGAATGTTCGGCATGAGAGTCGTGTCGCGCAGATTAATATTGCCAGTGGTGTTGCCTAAGCCGACACTCGAGGCCACGATAAGTCGCGAGTGTTTCGAGAGATAGTCGGGCTCGAGTACGACACAGTTCACCGAATCGCGCTCGATTCGCACCGTTCGGTTGCGCGTCTGTCTCGTGATGCCCGTGAACGTGGACTCGAGCGGCGAAAACGGGCCGCGAATGTTGAACTTTTCGTGATGCAGCGCATTGCTGTACTGACCGAACGGTGGTTCCAGCTCTTCCATTTCGATTTCGACAATGTTGTCCGAATTATAGACGGCCACTTCGGGATCCTTTTCCGTTTGGAAGGGCCCGCGATTGGCCGGTCGGGTCACCTGCGCGTGGCGGCGATGCTCGTGATTCAGCCTCGACTGAGTGCTCTCCTCCCACTGTTCCGCATAACCGCGACTAACGAGCTCGTCGTTGATCGACATTTTCGCGCCTCGCCTCACCATTTCGCGCCTCTCGTCGAACAGCTCGACCCGCACCACCCGATTCACCACCGAGTAAACGCTGGCCACAATTTCCTTGTCGCGGCCCATCACTCGCGACTTGAAAAACTCGATCGACTTGCGATCCCAGCAGTTGTCGAAACAGCGAACCGGCGACGGATTCACTTGAGCCAACTGGCAGTGAAACGCCTGCGGAGCTATGGTTTTGAGGCGACCGTTGGCTTTCTTGCCGATCCGCGAGATCTCTCTCAGAGATTTGAAGCTCAATTTGTAGCCATAGTCGAGAAAGAAGACCGTTATCTGAACGATCTCTTTGGTGGCGCCGAAGCGCTCGATGTCGACCACTTGCGCGCGGCCGAACTCGATAGCGTTGTCCTGGTCCTTGAAGGGCGCGATCACGATATCGCCGAGCCGTATGTTGTCGTGATCGCAGGGCATTGTCTCGCAGTCGTAATTGATAATAGTGGACAACTCGTTCATCACCTCGTCTCTGGTCGGGTCGCGATACTGGGCGTAAAAATTGCCGGGATCTTCGACGTGGGTCACCACAATGGGCGCGCGCGTGCAGTCCATGGCCGGCAGCTTGAATTTCTCCATTTTGATTCTGGTCATCACCATCGGAACCGATATGCGACTGGACTGCATGGTTTGCCATTTGTTGAGCTCTTCGCTTTTGATTCTGCCGTTCAATGAGAGGTTAATTTGTAAACAAAATTTTTGATTTAATAAAAATGATATAATTTTTAACTTACTTGTTGACCCTTTCGAGTCGCAGTTTGGCGGCTTCGGGACTGAACTTAGCTATGGGTGGTATGAGATTGCGCTGGGCTTTCATCGCCAGCGACACATAAACCGCGGTCTTAATGGCCATATCTTTGAGCGGATACTCCTTAATCACTCGTTTCGTGTCCAACGGAGTCATACGGCCCTCGTCTTCGAGCACGCTCTGCATTTGCTTCACCTGTTTGAGCGGATTGCGGTCCTCGATGAACGTCAGATAGGCTTTGGTGTCCTCGAAACTCAAATCGATGGCTCGCGAACAGTCGGCGAATATCTGTCGAATTCGATTCGCGTAAATCACGCCCTGATTCTGCGGCAAACCAGTTATGGCCACCGTGTTGTACGGATCTTTGGCCGATATGGTGCGCGCGACGCTGTCCTTATCGATTTCGTTGCGGAGAAAGTAGTTCGGGTAAAACGCGCCGCACATTACGATCTGAGGTGAAATCAAAAATTAATAAACACTAAAGAAATTACTTTTAAATACCTTAAGCATGAGCTCCTCCTCGTGACGATTGCGGCGCTGATTGGGCCGAATCGGAACGGTTATATTCAAATACTTGAGCCGACTCTCCAACTCCATGGCCATGTGCTGGATTTCGAGCAGCCGTTTGAACTGAAGAAAGTTCTGTCGACACCACTTGTCGGCAATCTGTTTGCTATTCTCGAACGTCTCTTTGAACGAGTCGTACATTTTGAAGGCGTTCAAGTAAGCGATGGCGTCGCTGAACGAGCGGTCCGCCCACGCCATGCGCGACTTGTAGGCGTCCAGACCTTTGCCGAACTCGCGCCGAAACATGCCCTGCGTTGAGAGACAGGCGGCGATTATGATGCAGTTCTCGAGCACGTCGAACACGTGGCCGATAACGATGAGCTTCGAGAGGCGAATGTCGATCGGCAAGTGGCTCATAATGACGCCCAGCGTTGTGATGTCGCCGTCCTCCTCGTCGTAGTCGCGGCCGCCGTTCAGGAACACCGAGAACGCGCCCACCTGTTTGAGCTGCAGGACAGAGTGGTAGATGTCGGACAGGTTTGGCGGATCCAACGCCAGGCCGAGCAGCTCTTTCGGTGAGCCCATGCCCAGCATTTTGACGCGAAGCACCGACAGCTCGAGCGGCGAGCGAGCGATTTCGGGAAAGCCGTGCGGTTGGAACTGATTGAAGAACGATTCGGTCACGAGTCGAAACACTCGGCCCGCCTGACAACGACCGGCTCGACCCGCCCGCTGAATGCAGTTCGACTGCGCGGCCCACTCGAGCCGAAGCACCGGTATGTGAGTGTCGAGATCGCACACCAAATTTTTGGTGAGACAAAAGTCGATGACGTACTCGACGTCCGGCACCGTAATCGACGACTCGGCTATATTGGTGGCTAAGATGATCTTGCGTTCGCGACCCCTCGGCCGGAGAAATATCTCGTTCTGTTTGTCGATCGGTATCGACGAGTGGAGCGGATAGATCTTCCACTGACCGTTTCGCTCGCAGTCGGGATACTTCTTGAGTCGGGCCAACATCTCCTGAATCTCCTCATAGCCGGGCAGAAACACGAGCACCGATCCGCGCGTGTCGTCGCGCTGATCGATGCGGTCGAGACCGCGCTCGATAATGCGCGCCGCCATCTCTACGCACTCGGCAAAGATGCATGGATTCTCTTTCTCCATCTGCAGCTCCTTCTGCGCGAACGGAAAGAAGTCGCCGTACAAGTCGCTGTCCCTGTAAATGCCTTCTTTCTTATCCTTTATCCACTGAACCACAATTTCATTGTAATAATAGACGGTTAGCTTCTTATCGGCCTTATCCTCGTCCACTTTCACGTGCGACGGTCGCACTTCGCTGATGAGCTCGTTGCCACCCGTGTCCAGATTGTAGATCGGAATCGTGAAGTACTCCATCACTTTTGCCGAGTCGAACGTGGCCGACATGAGAATGATCTTCACGCCGGTGCCGGTGCTGGTCATCAGTTTTTTGATAACCAGCAGAAGCAGATCGGTTTCGATGGCCCTCTCGTGCACCTCATCGATGATTATGTGCGAGTAGTTGTCCATTCGCTGAGCGCCGATCAGTCGCTGCAGCAGAACGCCGGTCGTGCAGTACAGTATGCGAGTGTCGGCCGAGACGTTCTCCTTATCCATGCCTGCGAACAGCAATTGGCGCTTAAGAAAAACCTGGCTAAACATGGGAAACCAATTTTAATTACCAATTTGATAGCCGAGAATCGAGCCCAACGGCCAGCCGCGCTCTTCGGCCACTCGCTTGGCCACCGATTTGGCGGCAATACGGCGCGGCTGAGTCACGACAATGTTGAACGGCAGGCCAGAGCGGGCCCACTCCTCGGCGATGTACTGCGGCACTTGAGTGGTTTTGCCGCAACCCGTGGCGCCCTCGATCACCACCACTCGATTCGCCTTCACTTTATCTACGATTGACTTCTCGTACGCCGCGATCGGCAGCGGAGTTCGCTTCGGCCGGTGTTCGGCCCCGAAATATTCGCTCTTAATCTTCGAGAACACCGCTTCGTCCGCTTCGGCGATCGTTTCGGGTATTTGCGGCAAATATGTGCCCACACTCTCCATGTCTGTGGTGATGCTGTTGAGCGACATCAGTGACGAGATATTACCTGATATGCTAACGCCTGAAGTGTTCTTCGATCCCATTTGTTGCTTCTTCAGAGAGGACTGAAGAGACAGGCGTTTGTGTTAAGGTTTACATAAAATTTATTTTTTACTATAATTTCACAAACAAAACAATTAATAATAAAAATTAAACTCACAATAATTCTCTGCTCTTCAATTTTTTTCACTTCCTCCACGTATTGCTGGCCTTTATTTCGCCTGAAAGACAATCATTGAGTTAATAATAAATACAAATAAATTTATTAATTAAATATAAACACAAAAGTAAAAATTAAACGCAAATAACATTAAAGAAAGAGTTGACCACAAACCGATTGGCGTCGGCGTCGAAAACGTTGGGCGCGTTAAAGCGGTCTTCGTTGGCCCGCATTCTCGCGGTCTGAGTGCTGGTCGGCGCCAACGGCTTCACCTCTTTTCCGGCGTACAGTTCGTCAATTTTGGCGCCAACATTGCCGCCGATCTTGAAGTACTCCTCGATTATACTCAGACTAATACCGGCGCGCTTCTGAGCTTTGGCCAGATCGGGATCGCTGGCGTCGCCGCGCGGAAACGCTCCGCCGGCGAGCGCGTCCAACAACGAAATCGGCGGCTTTTGCTCCACAGGATTGCACTGAACTGCGGCCGCGATAACCTCTTTTGGCCGCGTTTCGGTCTGTTTCGGCGCAGTCGAGACATCGCTGGACTCGCGCTTCACAACGGGCTCGCAGACAGTGGTCTGCGCGGTCTGACCGCCGAGCAGTGCGCCCGATTTGGCCGCATTTGTTGATTGCATTTCGCTTAAGCGCTGAACGAGAGCCGCGCCGCGACCGATGCCGCGACCAAACGCCGCACTCCTCGGCTGTCGAAACGGCTGCTCGACCTTCACGTGAACGTCGCTCATCGTTGTCTGACTGGTCGGCCGTTTGTCGGCGCCGGCAGTGTGGCGGTCGTCGCTGTGACTGCGTTTGTGAGCGCTGTCACTGTCGGCCATGTCTGTGTCGGTGTCTCACGTGCGGTGTGTTTAACGAGTTGAGGCTTAATGAAGACACACGTGAAACGCCGTAATAACGCACGTTATTTGGCGCGCAATGCTTATGACAGACATTGTTTATGGAATGACGATGTGTTGCAGTTGGCGTTAGTTAATGGAAATGTTTGGTTTTTTTGTCGCAAAAATTATTATATTATGATTTATTTTTCAATCTTGTTTAAGATTGAAATTAATAGAAAATTGTAGAGAATTAAATTAATATTTTATGATCATTATTATGTTTTTTTTTCAGTGAAAATAGGGTTACACTAAATATTTGTTTCAGTTAAACACAAACTTTAATAAATACACGACAACTAAGTTTTAAAATAAAAATCTTAAGCTCATGTGATTAAAAGATATAAATATATCATTTAGATTTTTATAAATTTAATATATTAATGATAATTCAGATTAATATAATTTTAATCACTACCCCGAAAGTGAGAATGTGTTGGAAAATTGAAACTAAGAGAAAGAGATACAAGAGAAAAACATAGAGTAACATTTATAAACAATTTATAAACTTGTGCTTAAATGTTTAAATAGTTTATAATTTTTTATAAACTTTTAAAACCAGTTGAGTAAGAAATCCACTTTACTTTCGCGTAACTTTATTTATTTACGCTAAAGTAAAGCATATAAAATTGTGAAAATATAGTTGAAAACTTAACAAATAAAAATTATTCAATTAAATGGTAAATGTATTAATAAAGGCTTTTAACGAATTTATTTTGCAAAATAAATAAATTTGTATTAATATAAATTAAAAATTATTTATCATTTATAGGATTGAAAATATACTTAAATTACACCAAATTTAGTTAATTTTAAAGTAAATTAAAACAACATAATTTCCAAATAAGTTTACAAAACAAGGTTCACAAAAAAATAATTTTAAGATGTTTTTTTTAAAAGTCACACAAAGTTTTTCTCTGAATGTTTGAGAAAAACAAAATCGCTGCTATAAAAGTTGAACGTTAGACCGCAGTCTCGACAGTCTCCGCATTCCTCTCACTACCGAGTTGGCCGTTATCCACTTTACGGTCGCTATCCCTCACTCTGACCATTCTGGTGATCACGCAGACCAGTAGCGCTAGACTGAACGAGAGTATGGTGACGAGCGTCAAATAGGCCACCCCTTTGATGAGCCGCCGGTACGGCGATTCGGCCGCTATCGGCACGAAGTAAGTGATTAAAATCAGTATTACAACAGCGATGATCACTAACGAGATGAACACAATCGACAGTCGCTTAATAGAAGCCATGATTTTTAAAAAACAACTTTTCTTTCTTTCAGAATCCAAGCAAAACCTAACTGAACCGAAATATAAATATCTACTCATAACATCATTAAGAGATGATTTGCTTTAACTTCAAATTTGAAATATACCACACAATTCGCTTTTATGATAATAAAAGCGAGAAATGTGAGGCTAAAAATACGCGTTTCTCTCCTCTCAAAGCGAGACAGGCTTTCAATTTTTCAATCTAACAATTTTTGAAGCTCAAGAAAAAGTTTTTGCGCGCACTCTTTTCGATAGGGTGTGTGTGCGAGAGTTGGGATTGAGAGTGACAGCTAGTGTTTAGGGTTGAGCTGAAATTATTAGAGGAATAATCAATGATTTACTGTCGACATTATTATTTAAGCTTTATTTATGCGTTTAAGATCTATCGAATGGGTTTAACTGACTTAATCGTTGGTGAGTTTATATTGCTCTGTTTAGAAACATATTTATTGACAGTCTGTGGGAGTATTTCACGAATTATTAGGAATTTGCATTTACGGAGGGAGTAATAGAATTTTAAATAATATTTTCGGTCAATTCGATAACATAATTGACAGAAAATATTATGCCAATTCGTATATCTTAGAGTTTTAATTTTGAATTATTCAAAATTTGTTTGTGATATTTGTAACTTTAGAATACAATTAAATATAAAATTGAAATGTGAAAACTAGATATTAGATTTATTACTACACTTATCTAATCTTTGTCTAATTGAAAGAAATATGTTTAGATAAATGCTTGTTTATTATTTACAAATACAATAGAAATAAGATAAATTAAATAAATTTTAAAATTAATTTAAATTGTTTATTAAATTATTTATTAAAATTTCTTTAAATTCTGAAATGAATGTAATAACGAATTTGTTAAGTTTTTCTGAAATTTATCATCAATTATGAATGTTATCGTACCGAATTTGAAATCATAATTTATATTTTATTTGACCGAAAGCGTGAATTTTCTAAGAATAATAAACATTTGGAATAGTCTAGTCTATAATCAGAGAATTTAAATAAAATTAAGTTTATTTTGGATTTAAAGTATACATTAAAATAACATGATAGCAATAAATTAGTAAAGGGTTAGTAAATATTTGAAATTTTGTAGATTTAATTTTACTTATTTTTTTATAAGTTTGGTAAATTTTTATTACAATAAAATTACTGTAAAAACTTATACATTTGTCTTATGTTTTCAACAAAAACACTTTAAATTTTATTATACTATTTAAAATTATATTAACACTTAAACACTCAATAACTTAATTTCGTCATTAATATTATTGCTTAAAATAAATTGTTTATTACTTAAATTATTTAATTTAATTTATTACTTTTAATTTACATTAAAAGATACAAAAAAAATTTTTAAATTAAAATCAATCATTACTTTTTACCATAAAATACTTAAAGTGTCAGAAAATTTTCAAATTCGAGTCTCAATCAAAAAATAAAAAACGTAACCAAATTTATTTAGCGCACTGACAAAAGTATTTACTTTCGCTGCAGTCGTTGGTGACCGGCCTGTACACCGAGTTGTCAACGATGGGCAGATTGGGTGAGGGCAGCGCGAAACAACTGCAGCCGACAAACTTGAGGCCAGTCTTCGTGCAGAACGTGACGCAGCGGACAATGTCGCAGTCGGAGCACTCGCAGATGCGGCTCATCCGCAACAGTCGGGTCGAACACGACGAGCTATTGTAGCCGAAACTGTGGCAAAACGGCACGCACTCCTCGTGTGTCGCGCAACCATGTCTTGGTATGCCATCTGAGCGTTGCGTTCAATTTCATTTGGAAAAAAAGGTTTGCTTAGAAAGTTTTGCAGATTTTAAATTTTTTTAGCGTAAGATTACCTGTATTTGAATTAAAATATATAGACAGAGCAAATAAGGCGATAATTGTCGAGACAGGCATTTGTGTTTCGCATTGAACTGGATTGCGAAAAATGTATTAAACGAAGTAAACTTTGTTTTGCGCAATAAACTTGTTTGGAGTTATTAATCAATATTTGTTCGTTAATTTCCTGATATTTCGTTGTGTGTATTTAATTATTATTCAATATGTATGCATCAATAATTTATTTATTTATACTTTTCAAAATTTAATTCTGAATGAACTAACATTTTTTATAATAGTTTTATTTATAACGAAATAATAAGTTAATTTAAAATTTGCCGATAAGGTTAGTGCAAAATAAATGTTTATTTAAGTTATATAATTGCGAATAAAGAAATTAAAAAAGGTTTAAAAATACATAATAAGTACTTCACTGAAGTCTATCGCAATTATTTCGCTGACCGTAAAATGTTCTCCACTTACTCGACCTCAGCATCGCTTTCAGCACGAGTTCAGTCCAAAATAAACTCTTCAGGATATATGGGCGGAGAGGATATATCAACGCACACACATACGAGCGACAAACTTTAAAAATAGACAAACTTTTGAGTTCCTGCGCTCTGCAAACATCTCCCGACTGATCAAACACACAAATACACGCACTCATCTGTTTACGACGTCTACTAAATGTTTACTTAGTTTGCCATTAACGGCATACAACAAACCCGCTCGCAGATGACGGCCAGCCGGACGTACTCTCCCGGCGACGTGATTCTCAACTGCGAGCCAATGGCGCACGTGATCGACGAGAGCCAGAAGGGCGAGCGATGTGATCACTGCCTGCACGGCGACCGCAAACTGCTGGCCTGCGCGAAGTGCCGAAACATGTATTACTGCGGTCGCGACTGCCAGCGACGAGACTGGAGGTACCACAAGAGCGAGTGCCGAATCTACGCCCACCACTACGCCAACACACTCGCCGACGATTACATGGCCAGACTATTGATGAGACTCTGGCTGCTCATTGACTCGAATGCCGGCGCCGTCAACGAGGGCTTCGAGTTGAACGATGGCCGCTCGCGGCGGGTGTTCGAGATGGAGAGCCACGAGCGCGAACTGCGCGCCGATCGGCAGCGCGTCAAACAGTTCGAAGTGCTGCGGCAAAAGTTGGACGCGTGCGGAGTGCGATACTCGGCGCACGACGTGTTTCTCATTTTCGGCTTCATTATTATCAACGCCTTCTCCATCTATGATATGGGGGTTACGGACGACAATCGGCTCTGCATTGTGGAGACCGGACACGCGCTGTACGTGTCCGGCGGTTATTATAACCACTCGTGCGCGCCGAACGCCTGCAGTGTGTACACCAGCTATCACTTGCAGCTGAGAGCGATTAAGCCGATCGCTGTCGGGGACGAGATTTTTATCCATTATATTGTGTTGGATTTGCCGAAAGCGGAGAGAATGGCCAAACTTCGAGAGCACTACTATTTCGAGTGTCAGTGTTTGCGGTGCTCGTCGGCCGACAATGTTGTTGATTATGAAAAGTATGACAAACTTAAGTCGGAGTTTCAGCGGATAATTCTCGCCGGTATGACAGACAAAATGTAAAAACTTTGAAATTTATATTTAATTGTTATAATTAGAGAATGAAGATAATCGACAATCGAGTTGCGATTATTCATCCGTATTTGACGAGACGCTGGCCATCGGGCGACAAATTTATGGCGCCTATCATCCGGATTTGGTCACATTAATGATGGCGATTATGCTCTATAAGCTGAACAATCCTCGCGCGACAATGTCGACGAAATGTGACGATAGAGCGTATGTCGAAAGACTGGCAGACTCTGTTGCCGTGGTTTTCGGCGATACTCACAAAATCAATCATATTTTTAAGGAAAAATCTACAAATTTACTGGCGATAGGGTTATGATAATTAACGATTGTTTAGTTAGTTAAGTGATTGAATTGCGAGCAAGAGTGGCATCAAATTTACGTTAATTTATAAACTGTAAAAATTTACTTGAATGACATTTCGTCCCCCTATAAGAATGTTAGTATAGTTTTTTTTGTAACTTTATAAATAATTATAATAAATTAGAAAATGATAAAATAATAAATAAATAAGTTTTATGTCTGAACATTTTCAAGAATTTTAATGCTATAAATAATTGAATAAAATGCGAGACAAAATATAAAATAAGATTCATCAATAAATTATCTCATTCTTTCAAATAGTTTAATAAAGAAATTCTCCCGCAATAATATCGTCCCAAAACGTGCAGTTATTAATGATGGCCGGAGTGTAGCCATCATTACCGCGATAGCGATTCGAGAAAACAGTTCCCAATCGACTCGAGTCGGGATTCAATTCCATAAACACCGCATTTACCGCATTATTCGCATTAATCGCGTACTCCGGCCAGTCGTGACCATTAACCGACGGAGTTTTTCTAATATTACATAAATATTACAAATTAAAAATAGTTAAATAGTCAAAACAAAAGGGCGCGAACCCGTGTTTAGCGAAATACGTCCATATTTTGACCATAACTAAACTCAAGGCTCGGTCCTCTTCTGTCCACAATAGCTCTTCGCCGGGCAGTAGTGGCAGACCAAACACGAG
>JAQIYA010001073.1:0-14759 GCA_034699355.1 Microtritia minima | reverse complement strand
CTTTTTTTTATCCACATATAAGGTATAAACTAAATTTGGACACTGCGACACAAATCGACAGTATTTTTAATTTTTTTATGTTCGGATTCTTCGCGATTCTGTTCGTCGGTATAGTCATTCAAATAGAGGAAGTCATCTATGTTTTCGGTAGCGAACAGAAATCGCTGACCGATGTGTTGCTCTCCTTTCTGTTCATCGGTCTCATGATATTCTCGCTGTTCTACACAATCAGTCAGACCTCAGAAGTCAACGAACACTCGACCGCCACGAAAGACATTCTCTACGAATACATTCTCTCCACTAAACCCGAAGATAGAAGTGAGGAATTTTATAACGAGGTATTTATTAGAAATTATTATTATTATTATTAATAATTTCTTAAATGTCTCTAATTTGTGAATTTGATATTTTCAAGTTTCAACTCATAATCTCCGGATTGTTAACAAAGTCCGCAAGTCTAACATTATTGGGTTTAGTAAACCTTAATAAAAATTTTATGGCAACCGCTGTTGTATTCATCTATACCTACTCTATATTATTCAAACAGTTTGCGTCGGACTCTAACATTCAATTGAAAAATATTTCCGACATATTGTTGGCTAAATCATAAAATGTTTGATCTCAAAAATTGCTAATTTTCTATTAAATACAGATTATTACTTAACTCGAGTATAACAGAGCTCAACATTTAATGGTTTAAAATGACTACAATTTCAAGGCATAATAATTTTTTTCAATTTTATAAAGTTATACTTCTGAAGCATTAATAAATAATTATAAGCTATTTTTTAAATTCAGTTACACATTATATGCATATTTTATTGTATTTTTTATTGCATATTTTAACATTTCTTTTAATAATAAAATATTGAAATGCATTTATTTAAATAAACTTTTGTTAAAAATAAACTTTTATTAGAATATAATTTGATTTATACATATAATAAATCAAACATAAAATTACAAATTTTTATAAATGCTTACATATATGCTCATATATTCATGTTTTTCTTTACATAATATTACTATATAAAAGTGTTTTGTGAATAAGAAATTTTTTAATTGAAAAATTTATAATAAAATAAATAAAAAATCACAATATGTGAAAATGATTTACATTTGTAAATATTGATATAAGAATAAATTTGCCCAAATAAGACATACAACAGCCGACATCCATGCACTTTAAATACTTACCTAAATAATCATATCTTAAAAATGATTTTTATTGATATAACCGAGTTTCCATCAGAACTGACTAGGATTTTACTAATTTATGTGAAAATTTAAGCGATAAATTTGGTGTATTTAAAAATACAAGACATTTATGTGTTGATTGATTGAAAAGTGAAATAAAAAAAATAATCCTATAATGAAATTGTTTTTTTAACATCCTATTACTAATGAGAGAAAGGAGTGCCGAAACTTTTGTTAAATTATAAATAATACAATAAGTATTTAAAAAAAACCGTTATATAAGCCAACCACTCCTGCATAACTAGTAATATATTTTGAATCAAACAAAACGATACTTTGGTAAATAAATACAGGTTAATAAGGAAACGGCGTTAGAGTTTGGTGAAGATATTAATGAAAGGCGGAAGCAGTGACGCCGATCGTGTCCTTATTGTGGTGTTTTTGCTGGTATTGACGAGCTTTCCGTCGCGAAACACGAGTCCGCCGTTCGGCACTTTGATTTTCTTGCACTTCTCTCCGCCCCACTCGAAGCCCTGACACGCCAGGTCTAGCACTTCGCTCGCGTATCCTAACCAACACATTGGTTCAGATAAAACTCTAGAATGAGCGCAACTTTTTTGTTGAATACCTTTAATCATTTTGACGGCGATGTAGTCGACGGCCGTCGGATCGTCTTTGCATTTCTGCTTAATTGGCTGAACGGAACAGTGCTGATAGCGGCCGAACGCGCAGCAGGCCATCGGTATTCGGTCGTCAGCGGGAGCTTTGGCTATAGAGTCCAAGCCTAACACCAGCTGATCCATACAGCCGTGAAGATCGTCGATTGTGGTGCGAATGCATTTGTTGTGTGATAGATATTCTTTGTAATCAAAACCAGGAGTCAATAAATAAATAAAATTTTATTGGAAAAAAAGTTCTAAACAAACACACATTTGTTATCCAAAAATCGTGATATTGAGTGAGAAAAATTATATTAAGCGCTAATTTAATTAGGATTAAGAAAAAGTGTGTTACGACTACTCGACTGAATTAAATTACAGGAAATTAGCAGTTGTGTTACCTTTAACTCCCTCGGGCTTACAGCGATTATGTATGACTTGCGATGCACCTGAAAAAATTAAGTTCAATTTTGAAGGCCAAAAGAAAGTAAAAAACATTTTCATTTCATAATTTTCTCGCGTTTTTTACGAGTAAATTGAGCGTTGAATCATGTCTAGCGTAACGGTTGAGTGACTTTTTTTTATTCTCAATTGAAGAAAAAGTAGTAAAATCTCACCCAAAAGTAAAACGCCGACCACTTGACGAGGAAATGGTGCGAGACATCGACGGGCGTAGTTCTTCACGCAATCTTCGGCATCAAATTCTTCCCTAAATAATTATTATAATTTTCTCTTTTTAAAATTTTTTATTTACTTTTGTTATATTTTTTTGTTGTTGTTGTTGTGATTGTTTAGCTTAAAATAAAATGCCTTAATTTAATAAAGAATTTTTTTTGTTATTTAAAATTTTTTAAAATAAATGAATAATTAAAAATAATATTTGAAAATAATTTTTTTAGTTAAACTAATTAGGAATTCCATTCTTTAATAAAATTTCAATTTTGAAAAAAGATCATTAATAATTACTGGCAGTGAGGAACCATTTCCTCTTCGTTTACTGGAAGATATACGGTTCGCTTTCCAAACACGAAAATAGTAGCACCACATCTGTCCATTACCTTAAGATCACATTTGGTCTTGTTTTTTGGAGCACAATCGCAGAAATTTACTTTAACATAATGCAAAAATAATTAAGTTAACATTTTAATAATTATACAATAATCTCAATATACAACATGTATTTACATAATTTAATGGTTATATAAATTTAACGTACATTCAGTTTTAATTTATAAAAAAAACTAATTTAAAATAAAACGTTGCAATTTATTGTTTTAATTCTTAATTCTACATATTTAATTCTTAATCAAACTCTAATTTTAATAATATTGGTGATAATTTTTTTAAAGAAAAAACTTGAAAGAATTTAAAAACATATGTTTATTTTTTCTGTGTTACTGTTTTTTTTGGAAATTTTAGATTATTTAAATTGATTTTAATAAAAAGTAAAAATAATATTGCAATGTTTTTAATTAGTATATAAATTTAAAAAATAAAAATTAGCATTTTTAGCAAATGTATTTTACTTATTTAAAAAAATTACTTATGATAGTGTTTTATTTTTTTGCTCTTAAAGAATTAGAGTGCAATATAAAATAATTTTATATAAAACAGTTTTATTAATGTTAAAATAATTGTTACTTAAAGATATTAATTAATGCAATGTAATTAATAAAGATAACAATAATTAACATCAAATATTGTTAAAGTAACAATTAATTTTAAGATTAAATTGCTGTAAAATTATTGTTAATAATAATTGTTTTTTGGATAAATAATTAAAATAATTGTAAAATTTATAAGAAATGCTTAATTTTACAGTAAATCACAATAATTTATATTAATTTTATATACTACACAAAAATTAGCAAATATTTTATTAATAATCAATATTTTAATTCACAAAATTTAATTTGTTAAATAATAAAAAATATCTATCAAATAGAAACAGTATTTTACTTTACATTAATTTTATTTTACTTATTTTTAAATTTTTTTATTTAAATTAATTATACTATAAATTTTTTCAGTCTAATTATAATGCAGTAAAACAAGTAAAAAATTATATTCAATAAAATTTATAAAGCTATAGAAAATCATCGATCGCTTACCAAAACATATGAACGCAAACGCGCACAAAAGCTGTCTCATCTTTTTGAATCTATGGTTTAAAGTAAAAATTGCTCAAACCTGACACCAGCTTTGATTAACTATCGAACGAGAGTTAGGGTTAATTTCTCTTCGTCTGTATACTTATAAAACAAAACTTATTAATTTTTAAAAAAATCTATAAAAAAAATTTCGATTGAGGTTTAGCGCAAAATTGCGTTCACAAACGGCGTGCGCTATGAATTGAAAATATGGAACATTTCCTTCTCTCCGATCACTTGACGGTCATTCGCCTTAAAAACTTTTTTTTGCATCATTTTGACCCAATTTGTAGACACAGAAACAACAGCAGATTAATAAAGACGCTTGTCTTAACTCATTTCGATCAATCAATGCGAGAATTAAACTATAATCGATAGCGTTAATTGAATTAATAATGCTTTAATTGTTATGTTAATCTTAGTTTTATGTATAATTCATAATATAACTAATTAATTGATATTAATTATATCTTTAATAAACTTATTTATTGTTAAATACGAATAGTAGAATATACTTAATGAAATACATTAAGTATATTGCATAATGTAATATCTTTGATGTATTAGTAATTTATTTAAAGTAATCACAACTTTTAATTTGAATTCTTATTTAATTCCTGAATAAATATATTTTTAAAATTTTCTAAAATATAAAATTGATGTTATAATTTTATTTTATTTAAAAAATTAAATAAGTTTAAAAAATTAATTCTTATAAAGTAACAAATATTCGTTAATTAATATTCCTTAATTGATTCTTTAATTTAAAATTTTATTAATTCATTTAAAATGAAATTTATTAAAATTAAATAAGTAAAATATGTTTTTATTATTATAATTTTAATTTACATTTAAAAGTCCATTAAATATTTTATCCATTAAAATAAATCTATTAAATTCATTCAATAAAATCAAAATTAAATAAATAGTTCACATAATTAAGGTTAAATACTTATACATTGTATAAAACTAAATATATGACAATTCTATTTAAAACTGGTTATTCGATATCACTTTAATTAAAACTTAACAAAGTTAGATAACATATTTTCAAAACACGTTCAAAAATAAATCTAATAACATGTAATTTAAATGAAACAAACAGATTTTTAAAATAGTTTAACTTTTGCTTAAACTAATTTTATCACTTTTTTTAATAAACTGATAAAAAGTAATTTTTGACTTTATATCATTTTGACCTTAACTATAATGAAAACCTTAACCTCAACAATCTTGACGCTCACTTTAATTAACTTTAATCTTATTCGTCCTATTCTTACTTTAATACATTCAAAAATTAGAGTTAAGTTAAGCTAAATTTCTGTTAAACAACCTCTTTATATAGCTTCTCAATCAATGTATGCATAAAATAATTAAAATAAAGTTAAAATTAGCGCATAATTAAAATAAAATAATTTTGTTTTTCGTTTTATTATTTAGAAAATATGTTGATTTGTAATGTATTTATTATATATTCAAGTGTATATAAATATATTTATTGAAAATATATTATTTAAATAGGCGTTTAATAACAGATATAACTTATAATTACAGATTGATTATTAATTAATTCTGTATAATTACATAAATATCGTTCACTAACTAACTGTAAAATATGATTTGTACAATATATTCTTATAACTAGCTAAATGTCAAATTACAGAAAACTCAAAATTATTACCTATAAAAGTCACATTTCACGCGAATGTGCTGTTGCAGTAAAAAATCGGTTATTCTCAATCAATACAAGAATTATATATCATTATAGCGAAAGAGAGCTGAGAAATAAATTGAAGTTAAACTAAAAACATAGTAATAAATGAAATGATAATACTTAACAATATTTGTCTAACAGTGAGTAATTATGGGTTCGAGTTATAGAAAAACTACTTAAACGATGAGAACCATTAGAGAGGTTATCATTATTAAAAGTGTTTTTGTAGAGAATCTGTTAACACTAAAAAAGTTTGGTGTTATTTGAATGTTATAAAAATATTTGGATTTAAAACTATTAAATAATAACTCGTCAATAGCTTTGACTGGTTATTTAAGAGGTAAGACTATTTTAAAGGTAAGGCAATTTTGATTTAAATTAAAATAGTTTGCGTTTGTTGTGATTTTGCAAACAACTGAAGTAACTCTTTAAGACTAGATAATTCTCCTAACATTCTATATTCCGGTCTAGTTTATGATATAATTTTAATTTTTATACTAAGACTAATAATACAAAATACTTAGTTGATACAACTTTTTTGCTATACAATTGTATAGCATAAAACTGCAAAAATTAAATTAAAATTTTATAGTATATTTTATAAAAAATTTTATATATTAGATATACACGTCAAAATTAAGATTCAGATATAAGTTTATATAACATAATTTAATTTAATAAAATAAGTTTTTACCAATATATTAGTTTATATTTTGTCAATATTTTTATCATAATCATTATTATTTTTAAGATGAGGTAATATTATTAAAAATCTTCTAATTTAAATTATTAACACTGTTATTAAAAATTAATCAAAATAGAGTGCACACTCCAACAATTAAATCAATTGTTTAATTTAAATCGTGTGGATTATACAAATAAATTATTGTGGAATAAAATATCATTTGAATAAAATTATTAACATTTAAAATCAAATTTCTAATATTCAGAATCTAATATCCAGAATAAGAATGTCAAAAATTTCAACAATCATTGTGCTCTTCTTTACTATGTTAACGATGGTTGAATTTTTTAAGTACACATGCAATTGCAAGCCAATGCTCTATTCGGATTTGGTGAACGACGACGAATTAGGAAAGTCGATTATGCTTAAGGGATATCTGCAAAGACTGGAAAAGTTCGCCACTATATTGGGACGACCGAGGTTTGCATTGACTGCAAAAAAAACAAATCAATGATATTTACAAATTTATTCGGCATTAATAACACATTTATGTAAAATTTGTATTTCCATTTGAATAGGTTCGGAAGAAGTTTACCATTAAAATCCAAAGCGGACGGAATTGGTTCGCTTTTCAATTATATTGTTGAGCGCCACACGAATTCAGCGGAAAAATTATGAATTATAAATATTCTTTCAGCAAATTTGTCGCTGTATTGGAAATCAGTTTTGATCAATAAATTAATTGAGTTTAATTGAATGAAATGGAATTCAATTAATAGGATAGCATTCAAATTTGTTTAATCATCTAAATGTTAAATAATCTATGTTTATGCACTTAAATACAATGTATAATTATAGTGTCATAGATATGATTAATACGTGTGTATTTTATAACGCGAGACATTCATAACTGGGTATAACTTTGAATTTGGCAAAAAAAAAAATGTACAAAATGTTCACAATTTTTGCATTTTAGTATGCATTATAAGTAAATAATTACTAAATTTGCATCAAAAACAACGACAAAGTACAAAGACTAGTTTGAAAATTTTATTTATAAATTTTACATAAATAAATGTTAAATGTTAGATCATGACTATAAACTATAAGCTTGAGTATTTTTAAAAATTAAATTAAATCACTGTGACAGTTGTTTGATTATGATCACATTTAAAATTTAAAATAACTAGTAGTCATGTAACAATTAATATTTGCCTCATCTTATAAAATACATTCTTTTGATATTCTTAATGACAAAATACGTTGCAATGAATTAAAATTACCCAAATTTTGTTGTTATCATTACAAAATATTAAATTCTTGAATATATCGTCATTATATTTAAACATATTATGTCAAACTATTATATGCTGTTCAGCAAATAGTTTAATAATCACACTCTAGTTGTAGTTCGTATGAATATTAATTCTATAATTAAATGTCGCATTGAATCAAAAAAAAATTGGTGAATCAAATATATATCTGAAATTTTATTTATTAATAAGTTTATGATTTTGAAAGAAGGCTTTATTTCATTCTCGCTATCAATTTTTAACTTAATTAATTTTAAAAAAATAAGTTACAGAAATATTAAGTTTTTTGCAATAATTATAATCGATATTTAATCACAGCTTGTTTATAATGTTCAAGTTTTAAAATTTTAAAAATAACCATTTGTGAAAAAACATAATGAATAATGTTTGATAAATTTTGGTGTTAATTATAATTTTTAAATTATTTAAATTTAATTTCACTATAAACTATTAACTAATGTAGTGGTGATCAATAATAAGTTGGCATTCATTTGCATACAATCTTCATAAACAACTTCTTGGAAAGCAATAGAGAGACAACAAACGCAAAAGGAATATAATTTTCAATGAAGATTAATATTAAGTTATGTCTAATGCAAAAGAATATGGAAACTATGATTGCTATTGTATTATTAATTGATTTTGTAATGATTTTTTAAATTAATAAATAAACAAGAATAATGCCCATACAAATGCTCCATATTATTATAATTTATTATATATTTAAGCATTTTTAAGTATTAGTTTTGATAAATTTTAAATGCATGTAAGAATAAGTGCGTTTAGTTTGTAATTTATAGTCCAATTATTTTACATAAAAAACACTGTTTAATGGTTTATCTTGAAAGCTAAGTTTATTCATATATTTTAATATTAAATAAAAAAACAAAATTAGTGTATTTAATGGATGAAATTAATGCGAAACAATAAACATTGATCATAGAGATAAGGATAACGTGAATAAAAATGATGTTTATTAACTTTATATTTTTTATATTCTCCAAATAATTACAAAATAATCATTAATTTAGTGTGAAAACACGCGCTATGTTTTTAATTAGTAAATAAAGCGAATAATTTTATCATTTATTATTTTATTATTTATTAATTAGTCTTCTAAATAAATTAATATATTCTTTTAATAATTATATTTTGTTTAAAAAAACCTATATATAATAAATTACAAATTTAATCGCAGAATTGCTTTACGTAATACTCGCATCGTTTCTCTAAATTTATTTTTTAAAAATATTAATTTCTTTTATTCAAAATTTGTTTGAAAATCATTTCATATCGTAAAACATCTAAAGTCACGTTTAATGATACCCCATATTAAAAGAAATCAAAATAATGATTAAAAGCTAAGTGATGTTTACTGACTTCTGGCAAAAGTCAAGTTATAGAGAGTCAAAAAAAAAACTTTTGATTTGATAAAATTTAATTTTAATGATAAATTTTACAAAATAGAATTATTGACTTTTTATGTATAACTCAAGATACATAATTTGTAATTTATAACTACAGACACATCTGTAATTACTTGATAATTATAAATTACAAGGCAAGGCTTTTAATATTCTCCTTAAACAATTCAATTCTGCTTAAACAGAAAATTCTCCATTAATTATAATTTAGATTATTATGTAGCGTACGCTGACTATATTAAAGTTTAACTGTCAACTATACCAAACTATTTAACTTTTATAAATGATAATTAATTAAATTAAGCGGATTATAGCTATTTAATTCAATTAAATTAACCTTTATTTTCAATACTTAAGATAAGAAAAAAAGCTGAAATGGTATCTATTAATACCCACTCATCCGTGTGTAACTCCGTATTTATGACAACATTATCATAAAATTTTATTCAATTTTTTAAAAGTTTTTCAAAAAAGATAAGTTACATTTTGATGAATTTTTTTTTCAAAAAAAAGCATTTGCCTCACGAGTCGCCCAACGAGTTGCATAATCCAAATTCTCTACGGTAACGCCGCTCTAATCATTTTCAAGTTAAGCGCATATTATATCATGTCTGAGGTCATAAAACTGACTGCGAAGTGTACTGTACTGTTGAGCGCCAATTTCTAACGGATAATGCAATTTATCTTAATAGCCATATAACATGTTTGCCTAAACACCCGATTCAGTCAACCATCAATTCTTGTCTGCGAGAGAGTGACGGTTTTTTATTATTGAAAAAAGTGTTTTGTTATGACAATTACAGTGTTTGTGCCGAAAAAGAAAACAACAAATTTTCTATGTGTAGGTTTTTAAAATGGATTTGACTTTTGTAGGTCAACAATAGCTATAATCGCCTTTTGTTTAACGTTTATCGAGTGTGTCATGTAATGAATAGAGAGACACGTTAAGAGTGCCTGCAATGAAAGTGATTTTTTAGCTTTGATTACTAAAAAAAGTGTTGCGAATTTTTGCTATATTTTTTGTTTTTTTGATGTTTTGACGATCAAAATTGAGTTTTTTTTGTTGAAATTGAAATGAGAAAAAAATTATTTGATTTCGTTATTTAAGGTGATTTAACTATTTTTTTTTCTTCTGCGAAACTTAAATTATCCGCGATTAAGCAAACAGTGATAGCGTTTATATGTTGACGTTTAAAGTGATCCAAAATTAGCGATGGATTGTTTTGTTCGGTTACTATTGTTTGCACACTTAACCATAAGTTCGCTGACAGTGGCGTTCCCACAGGGGGCTCCTGTGGAGGCGTGCGACTCGTTGCTGCCCCGACATGTCGGCTCTCAGCCCTCAGATTTGGCCAAATCGCCGTATTTTTTAGTTCAATCAACAAACGGCTACGAAGATAGTTACGAACATCAGGGAAAAGGGGTCAAAGGTTATTATTAAATAATATTTATAATGGTATTATCTATTATTTGATTGGCTGAAAATTATTAATAAGTTAAAAATTTCAAATTATGTTAAATAAATTTTAAATATTTCTAATAAACCTTATGATTGGGTAAATGTTTTTTTTGAGATACTTCGAAATTCAAGAATTTTAAAAACTTATACAATATTAATACAGAATTAAAAAATTTTAACATAAAATTACATTTATTTGCATTTATTTGTGAAAATCAGTCGAATTGGGCGGCGCATCATTTAAGGGATTCTTCATCGTAGCTCTCGATCCGCTCACTGGAAAGCGTATTGGAAATTGGATCAAATTTAAAGGTAAATTTTTCATTTATAAATTCTCATTATTAACATTGTTTGGTTCACATCAGGAACCGATGTGCTGCCCTGTTCGGCGATAACGCACTCAAATTCGCGACCAAAAAGGTTGGCCTCCCTTATATGGATTCCACCCGCTGGTCAGAGAGGATTCGTAGCCTTCGAGTAAATTTTCTTTCTTTTAAGTATATTATTGCATAGTAATAATCATAATATAAATTTTAATAATAATGGCTATACTTTACGGTCTGATTTGAATCTTATTAAATGTTTACAGATTTATCAGTGAATTAAATCTCGAACAAAAAAATTTTGAGGCAAAAAATTGGGATAACGATTAGAATGCAAATTAATTTTTTTAAGCGCAATAATTTTTATAAATTATTTGTAATTACAGGATTTGAAACAAAAAATACATTAATTGTTTAGCTAAAAATTTTGTTTGTTTTACAATTTAAAATTTTGTGTTTTTGTTTGTTTGTGTCCCGAATAGAGCCACAGTTGTTCGCTCGTTCAGCGAGTATTACACCGGAATCGTGTCCGTACTGCCTCATCAGCTTCAGATTCGCGAGAAAGACCCTCAAGTTCCGCGTTAAATGCGATTTACAGCAAATATAGGGGACAATAGTTGTTAACATTTTTTGTTTAATTGTTGCGCTCGTTCGGCACTCGTACGCCTCGCAAAAGAAATATACAGAACAGTGTTTATTAATTATTCAGATTTTATTATTTTTTTTACTGTCAATTTTGTAATATTATAATTATAATGATTTTAAATTTTTTTATGTACAACATTTTTGGCCAAAATTAACGCATAAAATTAATATAAAAATACTTAAATGAAATAATTAACTGTTTAGCAAAATTAAAAAATACCATAAAGTACAGTAACTTAAGATTCTTAATAAAACAATGCAGCGCTTATTTTTTTTTAATGGTTACTTAACTTAATTATTTTAGCTAAATGTGAACTCAATTTTCTTTAGCTCAGACTAAATAAAAGCTATGAGTTTATTTTGTTTTTAAACGCCGACTATTAAGAGAAAAACATTGTCCTATTAATGCATTAACAGGAAATACCGGTGTATAACTTTCTTAGTGCTCTAATTGACATATCATTTGTTTATTTGCATTTTTATTATTAGTTGAACTCATTCACAATACTGTTTTTTTAATTGTTAACAATCGATTTTATTATGACTGGTTTTTTTTGACAGCAAACGCAAATAAATAAAACTATGCAAACTAAAATAACTTTACTTTATTTATAATAAAATTCATAATTTTGTTATATAATATAGATTAATGATAAATAATGTAAATAAAACTCGTTTGTTTATAAATACTTAATTTGAATATTATTTTATTGGGAATAAATTTTGTTGAAATTCAGTTTTAAAATTTTAATACAGAAATCTGTAATAAAAATTTAAAGCTTTACAAAAAAGTAATTATTGGTAATAATGTATTGTTATAATTATATAATTATATTATTAAATAAAACATTGAATATAGAAAATTATAGTTATTTTAATATTTAGCGGTTTATATGTTTTGTTATTTTAAAACTAAATTAAAGAAAGTTAAAATTTATTATTTATGGATAATTATGAGTATTAAATTCAAATAAAACAAAATTAAGTTAAGTTAATATTTTACGAGTTTTAAAATGATATTTAATTATGCAGTATTTATTAGCGAAACGAATATTTTTAAAAACAATTTACTAAATTTAAATTTTATGCAAGTTATTCTTGTATTTTCTAGAAAAAAATGTGTTTTATTGCTTTTAATAATTATAAAAACATTAAAAAAAATTCCAGCTTAAGGCTTCTCATAAATTAAACTTTATTTACATGTAAAACCGAATTAAAGTGATTTAATTCAGTTTTAAAATTTTAAAACAATTTTACAACAGTTTTAAAAACCAAAGCTTTTAATGATTAAATATTCAAACATTTAATAATATTCATTCACAGAATAGTTACATGTATGTATAAAAAATTTTCAGTTTAAACCATTAAATCTTAAAAATATTAAAGAGTATTATATAATTTAATTTGTCAAAAAATATAAAGAATTAAGTTATAATTTTAATTTAAAAATTTGGATGTGACGTGATTTAAATAATTTTATGGAATTTTGTTCTCTAATTTAAAACCTTGAATCTTAATATCTAATATTCTATTGCTTTTGAAATTCTGGCTCATATCCAATGCCTTAAAATATATAAGTATAGTCTGTATTGCAGTAAGTGCTCAGAGTTGGCAACTCCTCTGTTGGCAAGTTTTGCAGATGGCAAGTGTCCCAGTTTTGCTGCACTAATAATACGAAAATAACTCAAAGGTGGCAACTTTTGAGATTACCCTGAGTTGTCAACAAATTTTATGATCATTTCCATAGAAATGTTCACTCGCTGTTAGCAAGTGTTCATAGGAAAACTGAAAATAACTTGTTTCGCTATAAAGTAATTTTAGGCAATGATAGCCATTGTCATTGCCATTGACTGACCATAAGCTGGTTGTTTATAGAAATTATTTCACACTTATGTGTGAAAATTCTGTTTAAAATTATTTATAGCTTCAGTTCGAGTATTTCTTGAACAAAGACAAACCAGAAATATTATTGTTATGCAGTTAAATGTTTGATTGTGACAAATGGCGAAAAGAAAGCGCATTTCTATTAGTTTAGAAACCAAATATAGTATTTTACAAGAAATTGATAAACAGACTCCTTATAAGATAATCTTTGATATGTTTAAAAGTGAATTACACGGCGTGTACAATATATCGAAAATAAAAAAGAATCGCGAAATTATCGAAAGAGAATATTTGGGCTCAACAGCAGCGTCCGTGAAGTGCTTCAAAAAGTCAAAATTCGAAGAAATTGATAAGAAATTATTGGTGTTTGTGTTGAAGTGTAAAAAAATGGGATATGAATTGAACACTATTTTGTTGAAAGAGGAAGCGTTGAAAATAGCGAAAAATTTGAAAATTGACAACTTTTTGGCCTCTAATGGCTATATTGGAAAATTCAAAAAACGAAACCGAATTTCTTTTCGAAAATCTAACGACGACTCGAACATCGTTTGCGACAATTTAAGCGATGATAAAGATATTTCATCAATTGAAGCTTTGGATGCAGTTTCGACTTTGAAAATATTTTCATCTCAATTTAAAAATTGCGAAATATATCTATCATATTTAAAAAATATTGAAGATTTTATTTATAATAATGAATATAAACTTTCCAAACAAATCTCAGATTAATGATTATTTCGTTAACATGTAATTAACATTTATATTTAGCATTTTTAATGTAACTTTAAATAAATAAATATCTTAACCTCGATTTTAGAAAATTTCTAAGTTGACAACTATTTTTGATGGCAAAATTGTGTGCCAACTACGAGGATATACTGTATTTAAGTGTTACATTAGGCGGTTGTGCACATGAGCTTAACGTCTAAAATTAAATCAACATTTTACAAATGTTACAAAATTAAATAAATTATAATTAATATTAAATCAGGATCAGTCAATTTTGAATTATTTATTTTGCACGTATTTCGACGTAAAATTTTCTAATAAATTCTTTTTATCCTGCTTTCAGAATTCACTTCCAAATATAATTCAAAGAATTCAAATTGAAAATCTTTGTAAATGTAAAAACTGTGCAGGAGTTGCGCCTCACTATTAACTTATTTCTGTTTGTGTCAACACTTATTTTTAGCCCAATAAGCATAAACATGTTCTTGTAATTGTAATTGTAAAGTAAAAATTCTTATTTTATTTTCAAAACATAATTAAAACATAATCAAAATTTAAATGGCATTGACTGTGACTA
>JAQIYA010001072.1:0-14761 GCA_034699355.1 Microtritia minima | reverse complement strand
TGAAGACTCATGTGTTATCCAGTATAATATCCCAATATATCCTTTTGTTAACATTTTCATAATATTACTAAAATAATCTTCACAATCATGTTTACAGTTTTTAACGAATTAATAAAATTTATTATTTGTAATAATTTCTTTCATTGTTGCGCAACAGTTGTGAAATAAAGAAATACTAACTTAATAACTAATATTTACTAATATTAACTAATATTTAATATTTACTTTATCCAAAAACGTTAAATTTATAATGTTTAATAAATAACATTACAATTTCTAATTTTAACTATTAAACTAGAAATTATTTTATTGAAATTTAGGAGAGATATGAAATCACTGAAAATGTATGTCTGTATGATTGGGTAAATAAATTAAATTAAATAATTTTAAAATGTTTGATATAAACTTGCAAACTTTAAATGTAACATTTGATAACATAACTAAATTTATTATTATTTAAATGCTTTTTTAGGCCTAATTTATATGGTTTATGGGCTTTAATTAAGAGAATTAAGGTTAGTTTTATATGACTTATTTTAAGTAAGTTAACAATAAATTTGGATTCAATGATGATATTTAAATTCAATATACTCTATACAAACTGAATTTATTCGCGTTTAAATTCGCCGCGAATGCAAATTATATTGAATTAAAGGCTTAAAATGATATATACTTCGCTTGTTGTGGTAATTCTTGATTTTAAAGATCAAATGGTAAGCAAGAAAATGAAGCTTGAAATGCAGCGCACAGTAGCAGTAAAGTTAAATTGCATATAAAAATCAAATTTATGCAAAAAAATTGCTTTTATAATGACCATAAAGACGAGTGCCTATTCTCAACGCGTAACGCATCAAACTTTTGTTCGGCACACACATCAAGAAATAGTTGCCATCAAATATTCATCACGAAATGGTTTTTCCATTCTTTTGCCACTTTTGCCTACTTTTGTGCGCTCATTTCAAGCCCTAATACTAGCCATTAATATAACTCCTATTCGAGAAATAATTTATTTGATGGCACACACCCGACATCATAACAATAGGGATAATGCATGAGAAGAGCAAAATCAAATAATTCTCAATGCGATTATGGCTGACCTTTGAGCTGAGCGACCATTTGGTGCGATCGCGAAACACTTTCGAGTTGCGCCACAAATGGCCGAATATGGAGTTGGGTTTGGTGCGATTGCAGAAGTGGAGCACATTGTCGCTGACCAGCAGACTGTCGTCGTCCATCTTCAGCACGAACTTCACGTGCGGACAGTTGATGGCAGTCCAGCGGAGTATTCCCAAAGCCTTAATCGTGCAGTTATAGTAGCTTTCGTGGTGACCCCACTGAATGATGTCGCCGTACTCGATGTCCTCCTCTTGCAGACTGCTCTGAACGGCCTGATCGGCGCTCACACCGACCGCGAAGTAGAGCCTGGCGTAGCGATTGGCGCGAATGTCTTTGCCCCACGTTCGGCGTATGGCCTGACGGCGCTCGAAGTCGTCGACCCGATTGAACACCATGACCAGCAGCAAGAGGTCGGCGCCGAGCCGTTCGCTGCACCGACTCTTGTCGATCCGCATGCGAGTCATTTCGTGGATTTGGTTGGGATAGACGAGTCGACTGGCGTTGCTTTCGCCGAACAGGTCGCTGAAGAAGTTGAGATAGACGTCGAGAAAGCGAATCTTGTCTAACGATTGCTGGCGTGACAGCTGATGGTACGGCACCAGCAGTTTGGTGGACGGCTGGCGGAGACCGTTGAGCGCGATGTACGCCGTGATGAAGAGCAGCACTATTACGTTGAGAGCGATGAATGATTTGGCGGTGAATAGTTTGAATTGTTTAAACACCACTTTCCACAGCGATTTGAAATTCATTATTATTTTGCTTTTTTTTTGTTTGATTTACTATTAAATATAAATGTGGCTATAATTGCCACCCAATTGATGTATTGGCATAGCTTTAAAGAGATGTAATTGTATGAATCAATTTATGAATTTTTAAGATTAAATTTCTGATTTGTTAAAAATAGTGATAGACAAAAGGTTAAAAGGTTAAGATTTTTATTAACCTTTAACCCTATAGGTTAAAAACTTATTTAACCTTAACGGTTAAAGGTGAACCCTTTTTAAAAATGATCATACAATAGACTATAGATGGACAAACTGACATAATGCGGATATTATATAAATGACTATATAGATGACTGTTGTCATTATATTCATATCAATTTGTATATTAGACTATTTTAGTAGCTTTGCTTATATTATTTATATTTAATTTCTAACTTATTTCATTTATTTAAGTTAAGAATTTATCTAAATTCTTTAAAAATAAGGTTAACCCATGTTAAAGTGTCTATCACTAGTTAAAAATATATTTTTATAATTATTAAATAGAAATTGGCAAAACGATATTAAAGTTGTATAAAAAATTAACTTTTTAATAGTGATGTGATAAACATGGAGACCAACGCTATTTAACCGACTTTGAGTTAAAAGTGAAATTGATTGCGCAATAATTAGTATAATTAGTTTAATATTAGTTTATAATTAAGTATATAATTAGATAGTTATTGTAACAAAAAATTGTTTTATGTTTAGTTTGCAATAATTGTTTCCTAATTGTTAATCTTAAGGAAATGTTTTGTATAATGTTTGCATAACAAATCCGAAGTTATAATTCATTAATTATTTTTTTACGAAATATTTAGATTTTGTTAATTAATCTGAATTCCATTCTCTCGATGTGTTATAAGCCAATAATTGTAATGATATAAAATTATTGGTATATAAGCACAATGTATTGCACTCCTCATTCAGATCTGATCTTAACTCATTTTTATTGTAATTAAACATTATTAAACAAATATAATTGGCATTAAAATTTCTTCAAATTTTATTTTTAACAAACTTTTAGCACTAAAAAATACGCCCTTTAAATATGTGATTAATCATACTTTAATTTGTGCTATAAATTTTTGAATAGTTTACTCATTAAATCTTTTCACATTTTTAAACATATTAATTAAGTGTTAAGTTTAAACATTATTTGAAAAAAATTAATTCTGTTAACGGCATTTGAAAAAATTAATTGTGTAATAAACTAATTTTGTTTAAAGTTTGAATTCTAGAACTTCTCATAGAATAAGAGTGATTCTTACAAATTATTTAATGAGTTAATAAGCCGTTAAATGTAATCACTGAAAGAGATCGAAACACAGGTAGTCTGACATTAATAGACAGGTAACAGACACTCACTACACCGAAATTGTGAAATAAAATTGTTGCGCAATACAAGTCTCATACATGTAATAAAAGTTATGCTTGAAATCAACAGAATTAAGTTATACGAAGAATTCAAATATTACTTTCTTCGTTCATCAGCGCTAGTGATCGCAAACAATTACATTTATTGAGCAAACACTGCGCTTTCACTAAATGTATGAATTAATTGTTAACACATATTTACTCACTTGTCGTCGAATTCAGTGATTAGTTTCATCACGAAATACCTGCCGATATTGTCTCTCAAACTTATTCGATTGGTATTAAATGTCAAAAACACAGCCGACATATATAGATATGCTTTTGTATATTAATTAAAATATTTTTATTGTTTGTTATTTTATGTTAAGTGAGCAGTTTTTTTCTTTGATTGAGTCGACCTTATCCTTAATTAGCTATTATGCGAGTGACGATGTCGTCACTATTTATAAGTATTACGGCATCGAAAGTGGTGAACGCGAAACACTGTTGACGAATACATGTTTGGCTCGTATTGATTATTAAATCATTTTTCTTAAGCGTTAACTCGTTTGATAGTTATCTAATAACAGTTAGTTATATGCATCTTAAGCAGCAAAATATTTATGTTTGCAATTTCTATTGAAATAATTGTATTATTATGTTAATACGCATATATTTGCGTAATTTATTAAAATTCTAATAAGCAATTATTTACAGTTAATTACAAAAAAATTATGAGATGATCGCATGATTGCATTCCTGTTTTTTTGCACTTTTATTTTATCTCCTTTTATAAAGTTTTGGCACAATATTTTAAGTGTTATTTCTTATGTTTTATAAAATTTTAAAATTCAAATTTTAGCTATATTTTATAAAACACATCATTTGTAATTATCTCTGTCTGTATTTAGTAAAACAATTGAACATAAAAAACATAATTATTTGAACATAAAATGTTTGATAAGTTGAATGTTGAGCGCAAAACTCAACACTTTGCCAAATCGCGAATATGGCCAATATATTAATAACCATTTGTTAATCTTATTAATGTTAAAACTGACGACCAGTAAAATTATACAAACTTAATATTTGCAATAAATTTAACACCAATTATAACTTAAATATAAATGATAAAATTTTTATAAATAAAACATTCAGAAAAATGTAGAAAATAATATATTTGATTGAACCAAAATGCTCGCAAGTTTTTCGTTATGTTAGTCTTTAATTAAGGCATTTTGTTTATTAAAGTGTGTGAACTTTGATTGCATAGTTTTTTCTCCTATTCTACGTTTTGCCTCTCAATTAGTTTTTTTTTGTAAACTTTGTCTTTTCAAAGTTTGTAGAGAATCAAAAAATTTGAATTTATGCTGCGATTGTTATAATTGAAAAATTTAAATCTGATTTTATTTACAATTTTTGAAAATGATAGTCAAAATAATTGAAATGTTTGTGACAACGATTTATCTATTTGTAAAGCCAGCTCTCGCTTATTCTCTACCATATCATACTTAAACGCCAAACAAAACAATACCATCGCTATAGTGACCGAATTCGTGTTTACATTCAAGTCCAACAAATGTAAGCTATTAATGGTGTTTTGTATTTTTATTTTCCTTTACAGGTATGTTTAAAAGCATCTAATTTTGCGTAAACTGAAAATATTTGACTTTAAATACTAAACGAAGGCTAAAACGCATCAATTGATAATAGCTTTGATAACAACAGTTATTGTAGTTTTACATTTGCCTTATTCAGTAAAACAGCTGAAATAATTACAAACGTAGTTAATAAGGAAAGTTGTTTTATTAATAGGTAAATAAGTTGTTATAATTGTAAAACTATTGCTTAGAAAATAAGCAAAGTTAAAAAGCTGTAACTTTTATAATGCCTAACAAGCCTTATTGAGACATTTTACAGATTAGATAACAAAACAATTACTCACTTAACTTTTTTTATTGTCAAATACTTGTCAAGACTTGTTGGCATATTGTCGGCATTAACGTAAGATTCACATCATTTTCAATTGAAAAATATTACATTACACTTGAAATTATAGAAAATGTTTAGTCCGCGTACTCGCCATCAATAGCGGTGTTTCTGATGCGAAACAAAAGTTAGTTTCGAAATAAACAAACCACAAACAACTGCTATAAACAAGTGGCAAAACTTTGCCAACAAATTTCGGATCAATAGAAATGGCATTGTGTTTGGCGAGTGCGCTAACGTTACGCTTGCCATCATTTCACGTGCGAAGCAATACTTTTTGTCTCGAAAATTGTTTATGAATTAATGTATTTAATTAAATTCTTTCGCCAAACCCAATAGAGTTATTAATTCGCTGATAAAGGTGTGTTTTAACGGCATTTGTGATATAAAAAATGACAACGTGTCAAAAGAAAGTTGCATCTAATTAATTAATTTTTTGGCGTCCGTTTAAACATGTATATGAGTGTTTAAACGGACGTTTACGCGTTTAATGAATCAATTTTGGTTTTACTTCAGCACAATTGCACTCAAAATTGGTAATTAAAAGTTGGTTTTAAAAGTGGCCGACAATAGCGGCACACATTCAATGCTTGTACTTTAATTTTATCAAACCAAACATTATTAAACTGAATTTAACAAAAGCTATATAACCAGTCAAATATAACACAATTTAATGATACATTTACATGTATGTAAGCGTATAAGTTGATGGCGCTGTTCGTCTGAATAAACTTACAATTAATAAATATTATAAAATACAATTAATAGTTCTTTTAGTTAATACTTTAATGTTTTTGGAATTTGATTTTTTATTGATTGAAAACAGTCAAAAAAAACGTACGTATTGTTTATTTTATAAAAAGATAATAATCGATAATTATACGTACATTATATTTGTAGGTTATATTAATATTCTTGTATTATTAATATCTAATATTAAAGCTTATGGCATATCTTAAACAACTAATTTATTATTCATCGTAACATTTATGAAACTTATTTTTTTAAACTTTATGGCATTTGATTAAACATTTTATTAAAAAAATTTTAAAATTACGGATCAAACACTATGTAAATATAGTGTATTTATGTGCGTATAAATAGTGTAAATATAGTAAAAACATTATTTGCTTTTAAAATTTTGAATAAAATAAAAAATTTGTTGCAAACGAGAAAATTAACTGTAAACCTAAAGCATTTTACAGTTTGGTTAAACAGTTATAATTTTAATTTTGAATACTTAATTAGACTTTATTTTATAAGCGATTAATTGCTTGATTATATTAATAGTAGCATTTGATTACATATTCAAATATTTAAATACAATGTTATTAAATTACAAGCCATCAATTAGTTTAACCAAATCATTGCCATCAGAGTTAACCATAAACTCTGCCGGAAGTCATTTCTATAAATATGGACTATCACTCTACCCGTTCGGAAGTGCCAAAAGAAATATCTTATTTCATCCCATTTTAATTTTAACAGTCAACCTATTCTATACGCTTCGCTGTATTTACGCTCTGCTATTGACCGATGAGGACAGCGATGTGTTGACATTCATCGGCGATTTCGCCACTCTATTGAATGCCAGAATTCACGAGAATATCGCGCACTCGTTGGCCACACTTGTGGTCATTGCCAGCCAACTGCTGGACGCTTGCAATTATTACCAACGCATTCAACCGTCTTATATGAGAATATTCCTCGTGCTCTCCGGACAGAGAGCGCCGCACACGCTTGGGCTCAATGATGGCGACGACATTCGCCGATTGGTCAGGCATTCAAAAGTGGCCATCAATATCGGCGAATTTAATATCTATCTAATCATGTTTTTCTCGATCGCCCTGTCATTCATACCGATGGCTAATTGTTATCCGGTAAAGCAGTTAATCATATTTGGCATTCCGTGGTCGACGGTATTCCTACTCAACTCCACTTATTTGGGACTATCGCTAGTCTGGCATATCATCTATTTCGACATTATTTGCTATTATTTACGGTTAAAATTAAAACGCAATAATAATAAAATTAAAAATGATTGTGGCGTTGATTTGTGTGCGGTATTGAAATGTTTAAATGAGATATACGCCGAAATTAGCGATTATAACAGGAATTTTTGGTCCAAATATTTATTTTTAGAATTTCTCTTTTTCGAAGTTATAATTGGATTAGTTTTATATGTGACTATTTATGAGAATTTATCGATTATTAGTGAAATTACTATGATTTACGCCGTCGTATTGGGTAATGTGATTCTAATATTTATAATAAGTACGGCATCGTCTGTGGCTTATGAGGCGAACAAATCTTATCAATTATTAAATTCACGAATATATTGGATTAACAAAATTTCGTTTAGATATAAGGTTTTGTTTACAATTTATATTTTACATGCAATCATATAAAGTTGACTTAATTTTTGTTTCGAAAATTGAATAATTTAAATAATAAAAATTCAAAATTTTCATAGTAAAAAATGTTTGTAAAATATTTCATGGATAGCGAAGTAACAAAAAGATTTTAAAGTAGTGATATTTGAATTACAGTTTGTCGTATCTATCGATTAATTAGACGGTCACGAGTGCTATAAAAATACATATTTCAATATTTGTAAATTTCAATGCAATTTTTTTAATATTATTTTGTGCAAAATATTTTTTTGTTAATATTAGTAATTGGTATTTAAAACCAAAATAGCAATCAATTAAAAATGCAAACAAAACAATCTCATGCCTAACGTCTGACTCGAATCACGTGTGACGTTAAGCACTATTACAGTCTGTAATAGTTCTGTACGCTTAGATATAAGTCTATAGAATTTCTTTTAAATATAAGGTTTTTTTCAATTTATATTTTACATTTAATCATAAAAAGTTGACTAAATTTTTGTTATAAAAATTAAATAATTTTCAATTCATATTACTTTTTAACAGATAATGAATTTAATAGAAAGAATTGGAAAGAAAACGATCGGATTTTATTGCTTTAAATTATTCATATTTAATTATTTTCGCTGCTACGAAGTAAGTCTGAGATTTGATTCATTACTTCAAATAAGTTTTTTATTTACAAAAACATTCTATTCTGAATTTATAATCGAGAAAATGATTAAAAGTATTAATTTCTTCGCTTTGCTTTAATTTTTTATATTTTTGCTGAAAAGTATTGCTATTGATTTTTAAAAAAATTATATATTATTACGTTATACTTTAACAATACTTAACTATTTACTCATTAAAAATAACATTGGATTAATTATTAAAATAATTATATTTCAAATGTTGTAATTTACATAAAATTGACTTAAAAATTAAAATATAAAATTAATATTTTAAAATTATGTTTAAAATTCAGAGTAGCTTTTATTTATAACACGATCACTGAATAATGCAATAAATTATTTCATTCTCCTTACAGATTATTTCCATTATAATAATATTCTTTATTAAACTTTCGGAAATATCACTAAACATCGAATAACACATAACTGTATATAAATTTCTCAATATTATTAGCAATTATTATATATATATCAAAATTATTTAAGTAAATAATATTAAAAAATCATTTTATTTATAATAACTACTAATTAGTAATTAGTTTTATTTAACGATATATATATAAACTATTTTATTTAATTCACGAATATTAACCATTAAACGTTTGATTAATTTAAATCATTTTATTTTCGACAATCTGTACAATAAATTCTTAGCCGAACAGTCCATTAATTTGAATCCCTCGGTATCGCAAATATGTCTAATTTTATTCACCGCAAACTGTACGCAACAACTCTCCAACTCTTCCGAACCATACTTAACAGCAGCCGAATATAGTTGACAGACATTGTCGATGCAGACACTGGTTTTGATGACTTGGACGCACTCGCGCTCGAGTTCGTGCTCGCGATACTGGTTGGCCAACTCGAACAACTCAATCGCTTCCGACACGCGAACCGCCACTGCGTTGGTGTAGAGATATTTGAGAAACGAATAGTAGACTGAGTACGAGAATTGCGTGATTTCCGCTTCGTTTGTGCCGCTTTCGAGCCATTTCTCGGTAAACCAGTGGTCGAAATGCCTGCAAACGCTTTTCAGGTATAGTTTCTGCACGAAAATACGTTTGCCGTCGACTTTGAAGGCGAAGTCACTGTAGTTTCGGTCGTCGAACGACTTGGCGTGCATTTCGAGTTTGGCGGACGACACGTGTTTAGCGAAGTGAAAGACGCGTCGACTTTGAAATTCGGTGAATTCGGTCGACTGTAGCAGAGATATGACAGTCCTCGCAATGACCACAACTAAGATAATCCACAGAATGCTATTTAAAATAAACCACATTTTTCTTTAGCTTTATTTCGTAAATATATTTTCTAATATCCAACTAAAATATTTTTTTACATTTTCAGTTCGAGTGTCTCAGAAATTTGTGAATAGCTTTTATATTTAGCGATCGCGTTAGACAGACGTTATAATCTTTATTATGTAATGCTAGACTAACTTAATTAATGAGCATTAGTTGATAAACTAAATAAAGAGTAGAGATAAGCGAAATGAAGGTAAGCTAAATTAAGACTTCTTAAATAAGCAATTCTGTGATTAGTTTTCTATAAAAAGACTGATTAATGATAATAATGACATGTTTTGGTGGAAAATTCCTAACGATATAATTCATTGTGAATCTAGAATAATAAATTAAACTCAATTCTTTGTATGACATCGACTGTAAGTCTAAATTTAACAAATAAAATAATTGCAATCATAATTAAAATAATTCAAAACATGATTATTTTTGATCGTATAATTTTAATAAGTGATGATTAAACAAATCACAACCAATTCCAGTCACAAACCTGAAACGAGATCTGTCTTAAACATATTACAACCGATAATGTAATGTTAACTTATTTTCTTATGCATAATTTATAATTTCTAAATACAATAAATAATGGTAACAATTATCGATAAATAAAGTTATGCTAAGTCTGTAATGTAAGTCATCTTACATTACAAACATTTTTATTAATTGATAAATTGGCTGTAATTTTATGTATTAATAAATAATAGAGTGCTTTACTAAAATTAAATGAACAAAATTTTCAATTCATTCTCAAATTTTAATTTGAATAACAAGTTATGTTCTGTTAATACTAATTATGAATTGATTTCGAACGAGAAAAGATAATTTTAAACTTTTGAAGACACACGTGTTTAGTGAATACATTTTTGAATACATTTTCATGCATAGTAAAAATTTTTTGGTCACACTTGTGTGTCAATACAATAAAAAGAAATCGATTTGTATTCATATCTCCAAACCTATGAACGCCAACATTGCTATATATAGCCCTCCAATAGTGAGAGATATTTGAATTACAGTTTGTCGTCGATTTCAATTAATTAGACACTCATGAGTGCAATAAAAATAAATATTTCGATATTTTTTAATTTTATTACAATTTATTTCGTATAATTTTGTACTAAATTTTTTGTTAATTGAATGTTTTTTGCTATTTTAAATCTAAATAGATATTGAAAATGCAAATCAATCTCAAGCCTAAGCTTAACGTTTCAGTGAAGTACTGTTACTGTATTGTACTCTCAGCTGTGAGTCTATAGCTTTAGAGTCGCAATGAATGAATGAATTGATTGACAATCAAACACGAAATCGCAATCATATCAAACACTCAAATAAGTCCACAATTATCTCATTTGTTTGATTCAATTGCGACACAACAGTAACAGACACTCAATTCAATACTCAAATGATGTTGAATTCAAAGTCAATTGCAATAATTGGTCTTTCGTTGGCATCGCTGGCCGTCATTAGCGGCGAGTTTACGGACTGCGGCGCCGAAAGTGACGTGTTGTCCATTTGGGTGACGAACTGCAGCGCAACGGCCGACGAGTGTCACCTCAAGACTGGCACTAATGTTTCGGTCGACACACGCTTTCTCTCGAGTCTGTCATTTCATTAACAATATATTTGTAATGCATTTGCAATTTGTTTGTTTCAGAAACCAATTCCAGTTCAGTCACTGTTAAACTATGGGGTGTCGTATGTGTTGGCTATGAGTTTGTGTTTTGATTTATATATAATATAAATACATTGATTGTTACAGATATCTGGAGTTCCCGTTCTGTTCCCCATAAGTCCGAGGTTTGCTCTGTTAATTGCAATTTATTTATTTTCAATATAGTTATAAATTTGCTATAATTTGCTATAAAATTGCTATAAATATAAATTTACATTAAAGACGAGTTCATAATCAATAATTAATGCTAATTGTATGATTCGAGTGATGTAATAATCGATATATTTTCAAATACGTGAGGCGTGCGGTCATTGGAATATTGAGTGTCCGCTCATTAATGGCAACAATTATGAGTTGATATTAAAGCTTCCAATTTTGAGCAAATATCCGAAAATCTCACTACAAATTCGTTTGGCTCTCATCGACTCTAACGGAAAGAACATTATTTGCCAACAATTTGACGCACAAATCGAAGCGCAATAAGATTAGTTCAAATCATTTATTTTTTATAAGAATATTTGCAGTTCAGATAAATTACATTATATTGAAAGTATTTAATAAGTATCTGATCTAAGATTTTGATATTTTATTCTGAATTTGATATTTTTTAAAAACTAAATTATTAGACCATAAGTCATGTTCTAAACCTTATTCTGTTTTTTATTGCGACAAATAATCAGCAGATAATATGGTTGTCATTTCAATGATAAGTAAACATATATTATTTAATTAAATTTTTTTTACTGTATTTGTTATACCATTATTCAAATTAATAAGAAAATATTACAGTATATCTAACGGACTCTTTCGTGAGTTAGTATTTCTATTTTTATCTACATATTTGTATTTTAATTTTATAATTTAATAAACTTATAGAATAATCAAACTTTGATAAACTTAAACTGTTATAAGTTGTTTATAAAGTTTATAACAAATTCAAAGTATTATTATTATTATTATTACAACTTTATTTATTAAGGTTACTAATTTAGCCAATGGCTAGTCTTACATTAGGACCTTAGAATGTAAAGAGAATTTCTTTATTAATTATTAATTTTGACAATAAAATAAGAAAATATTATATTTTAATAATGTTTGATATTATTAGCAGACAGACTATAATCAGAATATTCTCCCAGTCTATGTCCGATGGAGGCATTAAAATCTAATTTGAAAATTTTTAACAACATTTAACTCTTGGTTCAGTTGAGAAGTTTTCTACATAATAATATAATTTATTGTATAAATACATTAACACAACAAAAAAATTATGCGAATATACCTTAAATTTCCATATTCTCAATTCGCTCTAATTTTATTTAATTTAAATTTATAAAATAAAATGTTTTGACTATAATAAGTTAATTTAGATGTTAGCAGTTATTTGTTAATTTAATTCAAGTCGCGCTCATCTTTTGGGCATCACTATTGGCCAATGATTTCACTTTCATTAATTAAATTTGTAAAAAGAAAATTTGTTCTGAATATTGAAATATTTTTACAAATATCAATAATCAATATTTTATTGTCTACAGTAATAATTATGTACGTTATTATTACTCTTCTGTGCGAAAAAATGTCAAAAATTCTAAAAGTTTTAAAATTTAATATCTAATAAATTAAATTATATAAAGATGATATACATTGTATGTTAAATTTGGTTTAATTCAGGTAAAAACAAAATATCCTAATAAAATCTAAGATTATATAAGCATATGTCACATCGAACATGTCAAAAGTGAAAAAATGAATTATAAATGAAGAAAATCGTGTTTGTATTAGACAGCAGTTTTTAGTGTGACATCTAATTATTGTTAAAGTTGTTAAACGCATCGTTTATAAATCAGTAAACAAACTCATGAATATTATATATATAAATAGAAATTATTGAAAAATTAATAAAACGAGCGTAACTTTCAACAAAAACTTTTTTAAATAATAGGCCTATCAATATAAACATTAATTTACAATATTTGTAATATATTGAGACTATATTTTTGACATTAAAGTGGATTTTGGATCGTATTGTTAAGAATAACCAGTTCTTAAAATTCTCCATTAAACTTATGGACAAAAGTTAGAAAAATATAAATAAAAATTTTAAAAATTATTTAATATTTTTATTTATATAATGTTAATAAATTTTATAATAATTATTGAAATCGACAGAATTTACTAGAAATTTCATGCACAGTCTATGTTAACAGTGAGGAAGTTAGCCATTGTTGAAAAAGTAATTAAAGATTATAAATTCTAAGCATATATTTCTACTTCTTTTACTTATTGTTAATATCTTTTATCGATAAAGAAAATAATGATAAGTAATAACATAATCTTAATAACAATCTTACTTATAAAGTAATAATACATTTACATTAAAGCAATTATTATTCCGCGTATTATATAAAATCTGCATAAACTTGTGTTATTTGAAGAAAATATTAAAAAGAAACATATGTTTATCACTACTAGGTTTCATGTGTTATGGCATTTGATTAACAATTATTTCTTATTTTATCTATATTTTACTTTTTAACAAAAAACATGAGTTCCAAACACGCAATAAAATAAAAATGCCTTTTTTAACACATATAAGTGCCGTAACATACGGAACCTATACTTATCACAAATGTTATTAACTTTGTTAATATTATCTATAATACTGTCCCCTTCAGTGTCAGCGATGCACAGCACAAGTCTTAATTCATAATTTATTACGAATAAATTATGAATATAAGGAACATTAGAAGTTCATAAAATTATATTTTTATTATTAGTAATAGTATTACTGTCGATATGATAAGTATGAAAGTATGGTTTAAGTTTAAATGGAAATTATTAGAAATGAAATGAAAAATGTTGTAATGTTGTAAAAATTGATAAAATAAAATTCGAAAATTGTGATAAAATGTCTTTGAAAGTGGCTGTAATGAAGGTAAATGAGTATAATTATTATGACTATTCTAATCAGACTTTAAGAATAGTCATTCTCGAGTCAGAAGTAAAAATATTCATTGTTTTTATTTAATTAATCAGACTTGAGATTGTCTACAGTACTATAGTATACTAATGTTTAAAGATTATAATACAAATTAAAAGAATATTTAATTTCTTTTGATTTTTATATTAATTTTAGAGAATACCTTTTACTATTCCAATAAAATCTAAATATGGATATAGACTTGAAGGCGTATTTACTAATTTGTTGGATATTATTGTGCAAAAATTAAACACAAGGTAAATATTAAATTGAATACAATATTAAATGCTCGCTTTAAACCTTTTTTAAGCTTTAAAACTAAAAAA
This sequence comes from Microtritia minima, assembly GCA_034699355.1. Taxonomy (NCBI): domain Eukaryota; kingdom Metazoa; phylum Arthropoda; class Arachnida; order Sarcoptiformes; family Euphthiracaridae; genus Microtritia; species Microtritia minima. The sequence continues at coordinate 196 of JAQIYA010001072.1, read as the reverse complement.
AAACTTTATTTAAACATGAATTTATTTATAAAAGATTAATTTTATTATGTGTTTGGAATGAAAACATTTCAAAAATATAAATTAATTAATAATGCTTGCAATGTTTGAATTTACATAAAAGTTATGAATTATTCACTCCAACTGACGGCAATTACTATGGTTTTCGAAACCGAAACGGCACGTGGAGTGGTATTGT
>JAQIYA010001071.1:0-14765 GCA_034699355.1 Microtritia minima | reverse complement strand
TTACTGATAAAAAATAATGAATATAAATTTATTATTATTATTTTAAAGCATTATTGTTAGTTATCTTATTTTTAAATTTTAAAAATTCACATTAAACGTAATAATATCTATTAATAATAAACAATCACAAATACATCTGTTGAAATTTTACAGTCAAAATTATTTTTTTAATTGCCCGAAAACGCATATTTTAATAAGTATTTACTAAAAAGTATTGATAACAAATTATTAATAGTTGAAATTGATTTCATAATTTCCAATCTTAACTTTTTAGAATTTTAATGTTTGTTTAATTATTTTTTTGATAATAATTTTATTTATTGAAATTCTGTAATTATTTAACTCTCAATAACTTAAGAGATTTTTAAGCTTAAACTCAAAACATTTTAATATGTTGTTTCTAATATTATTTTAATTGTCTAATTTAATGAAGTTTGTAATTGTAAGTTTGCACGATTTTTATAGTAATTATTAAATATACCTTAATATATACGTTAACATGCTTTATTAAATTAAACTAATTAAATTATATTTAGGTTGGATTTGATGATCCGCGAAGCTTTAAAGTAAAGGTAAAACATGACTAATTGAGATATTAATAAGATGGTTGTATTAAATGCATTCAAATGTTCTCCATGTAAGGTGCAATGGCTAAAACAAGCTGGTTATGGGGGTATTATGATATGGTAATCATTTTATTTATCATTTATTTAATTTTACATTATTAAAAGTGTTTTGATTTCGTTTCAGGTCTGTCGATATGGACGACTTTAAGGGCTCATGTATGGGCCAGAAGTTTCCATTAATAAATGCAGCGAAAGAAGAGCTTAAAGGTTACAAAGTGGCAAATTTAGACGCGCAAAGTAGTAATATTCATAGTGCTTATGGTCAAGCACTTGGTAAGTGTAATGCAAAACTTCGTTATTTAATAGCAATCAATATTTTTATTTAGTTAATTTAGAGAACATTTAATTTATAAGTTATAGTATTTTAAAATTTAAAGTAGAATCTATCACTTATTTAATGAAAATTACACATTTCCCTCTCCCTATTGAAATACTCGCCATTTTTACATCTTTTTCTGATTCCTTAAAAGTTAAATAACGTTAAATAAGTTAAATAAGGTTTAAATAAGTTAAATTCCTTAAGTTATTAAAACCAGTATTGTATATGTTGACAAATATAAGTATACAAGTGTTAGTATGATATTGAAAGAATTGTTAAAGAGATAGTCTTATAATGATGTTACCATTTTTTAAAGCAAAAATTGAATAACAATACTTTTATCGCACAAAGAGAGTGCCTTTGATTAACATATCAAAAGCTAAAGAAATTCTCCCTCAATTCTGTGTATATATTACCTTATAGTCTATTATCCAAATGAATTGAAATATTATCACAAACGCGTGTAAGAAAAGATGAAGTGGAGAATAAGTCATTTAATTTTAATTTAATATATGTTTTTATTTATAGAGTATCATACAGTTTACAGTATTTTTCATGCATATTGTTCATACACAGAATTTCATTTTAAAAAATTATTAAAATATTTCAAAAGATAGATTATAACATTTAAAATTGCAAAAATATTCATTTAATTTTAAAATTTTGAAACATTTTAACCATTTAAACACTTTTGATATTAAGTAAAAAGTTTACGCGTCATTGATAAAAATTTTCTCTTAATTTTAAATGAGATTTATTCAATTTTATTGATTACAATACAATTTATTTTTAACAAAGCTCTTGACAAAACAAATAAAATTTGTTAACATCTGCACTAAGAGTTATAATTTTGATTTAAACAGAAAAGAATAGCGACGAAGTGAAATGCGAAGAAGCAGATGGACATATAAGTTATCACAAAGACAAGAAAGATTGTACCATGTATTACATGTGCGAAGGGACGAGACGTCATCACATGCCGTGTCCAGAAAAGCTTGTTTTCAACATCAATGAAAACGTTTGTGATTGGCCTGAAAACGTCGAGGACTGTGCCATCAAAGCGGACACTTAATTGTACGGCAAATCATTATTTAGATAAGACGAGTGCCGAATAGTTGTCTCTTAATTGTGATTATGTTTTAAATTATGTTTTAATAGCACTTTAAGTTGCGTTTTAATTGTTCTATTATTGTATAAATAATCTTAATTCAAATTTTATGTATTTAGGATATTAAGACAATACTCATTTAAGCCAAAAGTAAAATAAGTTTAAAAAAGTAAAAAGTAAAAAGAAGTTTAATTTACTTATTAAATTTTTATATAGACAAATAATTTATTATTATTATTTGATAAAAATTTTATTTTGCAATGAAACTCTTTGTAAATAAATTGCTTGTAAATACACAAAAATATATAATTTTAATATTATTTAAGCATAAGAGCTGCGGCACAAGTCAAGTGCTGAAAACGCGTTTTAAGTGTAACTAAATATATCGAAGCACGAGTCGTTAAGTACGCGGCACGTGGCACGTGTGCCCTCATAGACCCTCATAGACCAGGTGGTATTCATAGAGAAACAGGTAATACACGCATCAATACAGCTCTGCCCAAACGCGTCGCTCTCTTTAATTTAGTGATTCAACGCATTGAAAGAGTGGTGGAGTGCGTCGAGCAGTGGTGGCAGTGGTGGCAGTCAGGCATCTGGCATTCGCCACGCGACCGCATCTGCTTTCTTGCCCACCGATCGCTAACTGATCCCAAACTCTTTACAATATAATTACACATTTACAATATGTATGCACAATATATGAACAATAATTACAATATTTCTCCTGTTATCTACAATATTAAAGAGACATTTAATTTCAATATGAAATAAAATTTATACATAAATAAATAAATCTTTTAAAACTTTTATATTACATTTTCTTAATGCTGTGTTTTTCTAAAAACATTTAAAACTAATTATTTATAAATTTATCTAATTTGATGACAAATTAAATACGACTCTTTTTCCTCTTTTTCTTTAAATTGCATTGCATTACATATGCACTATAAATATTTACAATTGTGGCAAAACTTATAAACTAATTAAGTATTACGTATAAACTATACAGTTTCAACTGTAAGACTTTTTAGAGTTTCAAAATTGATTTTCTAATCCATTGTTTTTTATGGCTATTATTGAAAGAACGAAGGCCTCAATAAATATCTATCGCAGATCTATTGCAGATGTTCACTATAATGTTATGCTGCACATTGAAAGTGTAGAATATAATTATTGTAAAGTACTTTTAAAGTATGATTTGCCGCAGACGTCAATTTCGAGAGTTCGTGACTTTCATAGCGATACCCTTATTCAATAAGTTGTGTTGCGATAACACTACAATAATTACTGTGCAATACTGTTTCGGTCTGAAGGTTCATATAGGGTGCAGGTTATTGTAAAAGCAGTTTTACGCTAATTAAAAATATATTTGTTATTGAATTTATACTTTTAATTTTTCTTAAAATGTTTTTGATTTTTTAAAAATAGTAAAAATAGAAATGATTAAATATAAACAATACTTTTGAGGAATTATAATAAATCAATATTAATCATATTTGATTATTATTAATAGAACTTTGAAGAATTAGAAAAATTATTACATTTGAAAATAAATAAACGAATTTAAATATAAATATTATAATGAATTATAATTATTGTAAAAATAATATTTTTAGTAATATATAATTTGTAGTGTAAAATAATTTAATTTATGATAAAATAAAAGCAACGAATACAAAGCATTAATGCCAGCAAATACATGTTAACTTGCTTTTACTTGTATACAACTAAATTATAGGTCGATTACTTCAGATAGTTTTATGTTTTTTAACTATAACTGATTGAGGAATCATTTAAATTAATTTTTAAAGAATAGTTTAGATATAATTCAAATACGTTGCGAATAAGAAACTATTAATAATTTTGTCGATAGAAAAGTTGAATACAAACTCAAACATCAATTTCTGTTTGACTGCTTTGTTGGCCGAAGAGAGGGTCGATGTGTGGAAGAGTGTAAGGCATGGCATAGAGTTGGTGTTATAGAAAACAAGCCCAACCAAAGCCAAAGCTAAGTGCATGCAAAGCCAGGTGCAGTTGTTTGGCACGGGAGGGGACACGAGAGGGGACACAGAGGGGACACGCGGGGAACTGCAAGCGCGTGCTCGACATTTGACGACGTGCTGCACGTATTGAGGCTCCAACTGTCCCGCAGGCGATGTGTTGCGATCCAACGCAACCCTAATGCTAGTAAATTTAGACTTTTGTGCAAACACTGCAAACTATCGATAAAAACATCTGCAATCATGAGCTGAAGAGCATTTGCAACTCAGACTCTAACGAAGAAAGTTGTTTGTGAGATGAATAGTGAACGTGAAATGTATTCAAACTTGTTTTAAAAGTTGTGCACACAATTGATATTTATTTGAAATATTGGAAATGATCGCCAAAATAGTTGGTCAGACCATCGCATTGCTGTCGGTGTTTGTGTCAGTTATGGTGTTGTCATCGGCAGCACCACTAAGTGGTCGAAACGAGTCCAACGCTCAGTCGGCCGTTCAAATGAGTGGCCAAACGAGTGGCCATTCAAGTGGTCAACTGAGTTGGTCGAGCAAAGAGCGCAATTGGTTGCTCACCAAAGCGTGGCTCATCGATAACATCAATCGACTTCGACACGAACTCAACGAATTGAGCAGAGATTACACGCATCACATCGAGTCGTCAAATGTGGTCAACGAAGACAGGGAGCAGTTGTTGGTCCACGACGTCGCGACGCTTAGGGCCGATCACACCGTACTATCGCAACAGCAAAAGCAAATCATTGCGTTGATTCAGAAGAAGCACAACAACGAGCCTAACGAAGCGATTCCAGTCATCCCTCAATTGTCTAATACCACCAAAAAGAGGCATAAGAAGAGACACTCGAATTTCCAGCACTTCCGACAGTCTGAACAGTTATTTGAGAGCCAAACCAAAAGAAACATTTCGGAAATATTTGCAGAAATGTCTGCTTTGCACGACATAACGGTTACTCTGTTTCGTGATATACAAAGTTTAGAGAAGAAAATTAATAATTCTGAATGACTTGAAAGGCAATGCAATGCAATGCAAAGCAGAGTTGTATGGATGTGACTGTTGTTGTACTCCAGTGCTCTTTACATCTGACACCTAAGATAATATGATCTATGATTGTAGATCTCATTCAAGATCTCATACTAGTGATAGATATGGCTAAATATGAATTTATGAACTTTAATGAAAATCAATCAAATTAATGGAGTATTAATCACTAAAAATTGACTGTTATATAATGTTAGTCAACATTTGCACTATTGTTTAAAATGAATATGTGAAGCAGTAATATAGTCATAATATTTAAGTATTTTCAATAATAATTGTGAATTTTTATAACCACTATATTATTTATTTATTCAGTATATTGTAAATAACTTTTATTATGTAATACAAGAGCTTAAATTAAAATAAATTTTAATGAATTTATAATTTATAAACATTTTACTTAAGATTTGAAAGATTTATTTAAATAAGAATTAATGATCAAACTTATATCAACATTAAAAATGGAGAATCAATATATCAAATCAATATAATCAATATATAAAATAAACAATTATATTTAAGAATTTTCGAAATTCTCAATTATTAATTTTTAGGGAGAATTTTCTCCCTTAAGTAAATTTACTTATGATGTAATTAATCATTGAAATCCCTTCAAAGACCTCGAGAGAAGAAAAGAAGGCAAATATACACCAAAATACGTGTATAACTAATACTAATAGTAGTACCCATTTTTGGCGCCTAACATTTACTTAAAGCTTGATATTAAAGTTAGCATAAGTTGATAACTAAATTGATACTTTGTATTTACAATAAGCTAAAGCTGGACTATAGATGATAGACGGTGTGCTATTTGAAGACGTGCCGTCAAAATTGTCAAAAGTATATGATGCGAGACGTCGTTGAACTCAGTTTGATTTACTACCGATTCGAGTCGTGAGTCGAATGATGTGGGGTTTCGATGAGGTGGTGCTTATTGGAGAGTAGAGTATTTATATAATGCTATTGTTAAAAACGGCTTAACAAAACTTGTATCCTTATAATTTGTTATATCCTTATAGTTTGTCTCATTTTTCTCAAAAACAATAATTCTTTTTTCGGGTTTATATTACAACATTTACAGTTACAATGGATACTATGGTTACTATGGATTTGTTGATAAAGATTCAACACAAATAAAGTTTCGGAAAAATTCGGTTAAATTTGGTTATATTGAGTATATAAGATCTTATAATCATTTTTAAAAATAATTTGATTTTTTAGCCGAAATTTTTTTCCACTTTTTGGTGGTATAATTTGCTAAAAGAAGACCATAAGTCATGTGAAATATTTTTTATTTTACTGCAATATCACTTTTAAAATAAATAAGAGAATATATATATAAATAAATACATTAAAATAATTTTAATTTTTAATTTAAATTATTTAGAACTTTAATATATAAATTTCTAAAATGTCTATTTTAAGACTTAATATGAAATGTCTATTTAATCTTTTTTACAAATTTGTTTAGACTATCATTAAAAAAACTATAATTAATATTAAAGCTTATAAAATTTTATAGCTTAATAATAATTTTTCAGACTAAATTATAAAACTAAAAGAGATAGTTTTTTAAATTATGAATAAACAAAATTGAGCATTCATATGAGCTGATTTGAACACATTATAATTTTTAATGTGTATGTAACCTAATAGTGTTACATACTCTAAGTATTATGTTAGGTTAGGTAAGAATGATAGATAAGAAATGTTTTGTTTGCAGTAATTGGTGGTATAGGCGTACAAACAGACATCTCAAATCCATAGCTTGCTTTTCTCCGTACATTAGTACACGCATTATCTAATTTATGTTACCCTAAAATCTCGATTAGAATAAACTGTCTGTAATCTGTATTTAATTACTTGATTTAATTTTAAAATTATTTATATATGTAATTCGAATATCATTTATAATCTGAATTAAAATATTTATAACATTGCAGTAAGTAATGTACTTGTAATTAGTGCATGTAATTATTTAGAGAATAATTATAGTCCATTTAATCCATTCTTTAGTCATTTAATGTAATACAGACGTAATAAATTTGAATATTTTATTTTTATGCATAACTCTAACTTAGTTATAATCCGAAAAAAATATTTTTAGGGAGAATATTCTCCCTTATATAATTGAAATGCAGAACCCCCTGAAAGAGAAAAGGAAGGAAAGCGCCGACAAAATAGGACACATTTTAGTAAACTTTTTTGGCACTAAAGATGTCCTTTAAGTTTGACAAGTTGACCAAATTTAGATAAAAAATATACATGTATATATGTATGTTTATAGTAAGCAAGTAGTAAAGTATTGTTAAAAAGATAGTTTGATATTTTTAAAAAAATTTTCTATAACAATACTTATTGCAACTAAAAAATTTAAAGCGCGAAGTGAAGCGCTTACATACAAAATTTAAAGATAATTCTCCCTGCAATATGTGTCCATACATGTAGTTTTATAAATAAAATTTTTAAGAATGAAAATTCGCATATTATAATCGAGATTTTAGAATTGATTATTTTTAATAGTGTGAATAAATGAAAAATTAAATTATCTCTATCTCAAGCTTATGTAACTCATATTTAAATCCAAACGTTTAATCTATAATTTATTTATTAAATATCTGTGTAGTTATATAAAGATATATTAATTCTAACACTAATTCTAAGTGCATTTGATGGTTAACTATATTTAGAAAATATATATAAATAATAAATATGATATGCCAAAGAATTGTCAAAGACTAACACTCGTGTAAGTAAATTATTGCTATTCACATGATTAATAAGTGTTAAACGAAATTTAATCATTGCAAACGCATATTTAAAAGTAAAGTTAGTTTGACTCTCATAACATTTAATATGTTTGCTTATACAATATGTATGCAATATATCAATATAACGTGATAGTGAAATAAAATCGTTGATTATAAAATGCTTATTATTTATGGTTCTCTTTAGTTGTGATACGAATTAATTAGTCATCAAAACAAGTTTTTCATAGTTATACTTCTGAAGATTAATTAAAATTACTTTTTTGTGCATTATTTATGGACTTTCAGCGCTTTTAAATTTTAAATATTATATATAAATGTATAATAATTTAATATATTAATAGATTTTAAATTTCATATGATATATTAAAAACGTACAAATAATAAAATCCATAAAAATTTAATATTAAAATATAATTTGTTCTCGTTGTTATCAATCAAACATTTAAAAAGATTATGAGAATAAGGTAACGTACTTTTATTATTAATTAAAATAATTGTTAATAAGTTAATTATCAATTTATAATTAATTTTAAGATCATTAAACAGATTTTTATAATAATGATTATAATCATTTATATAATAAGTATCCAATCTATAAATTATATTATATCTATATATGCACAGCGCGAGTGAAAAGTCGTTTCCCATGCAAGCTATTTCGCATACAAACTATGTTATCATTATACGATTAGAAATAAGATTTGTAAAAATTATTTCGATTTGTCTATTTACTATAAGGACAAAATATTTTGCTTATAGTAATTATATAATTAATAATTACTAATATAATATTTAATGCGTATAAAGTAACTTCGATAATCTTCAGCTGTAATAAATTCAGATTAACTAACAATTTAATATAAAATTCTATTTACATAAACATTTATCAAAAGTAGAAATTGATTGATAAAATTTATTATTTAACATTTCATTTTATAATAAATATGGTTAAAATTAAATAATCATTTATTTATATAAAATTTCTTTTATTTACTCCTAAAGAAATTCTATTAAGAAATCTAATTAATTATGAAATTAAACAATATCTTAAGCTGAAACTCGAAAACGAAATATTTTTTCAATAGCTCAGACAAATATTTATAAGCATTCAATATGCCATTCAATTAACAAAATTGTACTTTTCATTAAGTCTTAAAGTCAGTGTTTTAAAGCACAATTAATATTATATTGTGTTAAGTTATAAAATAAATTTGTTAATTTAAAGTAAGAAACAAGAATAGTAAAAAATTAAATTAAATGATTTTTAATTGTTTTAATTGGCAGAATATATTTCAAAATAAAATAGCTTAAACAAGATTGAAAGAATACAATGAACACTATGTATAAAAATAAACTTAAGGAAAAACAAATTCTCGAAAAAATGTCTATGAATGATAAATTACCTGAAATGGAAGATACAAATAATTTAAAAACGAAAACTAACAACATAATGATGCTTTCATTTGCGATGTCTAATGAATTAACTAGATTTTCTTACTCAACGCGAAAAATACTATTAACAAACGCATTGCATAGTCATCCTTATTTTATTCAATCGGGACAAATTTGGCAAACGCTTGAAAAAGGGGGTGAGTTTGAACAATATTAATTGATTAATTTGCAAACAAAATAAATTTAAAACTATTGCAATCATTTTAATAATTTAATTTATGTGAATTATTGCAGTTACATATCCTGTTATACATCACTTGCCAATAAATAATTATGAGACGTGTGAAATATATTTTGATAAATTAGATAATTGCACAGTTAATCAAATATTATATGAAGAAATTGATAAAATCACAATTCCAGTGATCGCGACTAATAATGAAAACAATTCTTCCACAAATGCCTTTATATTTCTCGGATTTAAAAATAATGATAAAACTTTTATGCAAGTTTTGGAAGAAAGTTGGAAAGACTGGACTGGAGCTCGAACTTTGTATTTAAACCTACCCACAGATTTTGGTCTGCAAAGTATATCATTCTTTAAGAGAGTCTCACCAAATCAATTCGACACTTTTGCTTACGTGTTAATCGCTTCTTGCGTTAATATAACCAACACAAACAGGAAATTTCTTCTCGACTATATTCAACGATTTCGAGCGCAAAGAATATATGGATATTTAACAGTTTATATATGCAGTAAAGTTTCTCAAGTCAAAAATTAAAAAGTGTTCAATAGTGTATACAATGGAAGTCATTTATTAGATATCCCCATATAAGAAACAGCGTTCTATAAGAATCATTTTTAAAGCAACGTTTTGTGCGCCATAGAACTTATGCATAAAAACATTCTCTAAAAGAAATCTCTATATAAGAAATAGATCTCTACAAGAAACACATTGGCCATGCATTTGACAGTTTCTCATTCCACTGTATATTTATAATAATTACAACTTAGTATAATTAACATAATTTAGAATTTATATGTTATTCTAAGAAGTTAAATAAAATTCAAAATATTTCTTATTTAAAATAAGTAAATAAATAAATCAAAAAAACTTTTCTTAGTAAATCAAAACAATTTAATTATGATTGATTAGAAATGATTTTATAAATTGATTGTAATTAATAAATGTTTCAAAATAAAAGTATGCATTGATTTTGATTATTATATGCTATTATGTAAATAATTATAAATTATGTATATGTATAAAATATTATATCAAATAAATAAACTACTTATAGACAAAGCTTTTGAGACAAATACAGATATAAGGTATAATAACTTAAGTTAAATCATTTATAAGCTGCCAATTGAGTTAAACTTCTTGAGTCTTTCAGGTAAATTGTCTTTATAAAGAACTGGATCAGCCCTGAAATTAAAAATATATTAATTTTTTAATAAAATATGACATAATGCTTTTAATTATTTAAATTTAAAAATTAAAAACCTGAATTCAACAGCTTGAAGAGGCATAGCTTTATAAATATATGCAAAAAGATTAATACAATCCGATCTCTCATTAAGATGCTGAATGACATCGGCGGATAACATTTCAACATTTGTACATTCCGGGCATTTGAATTTTTTTCTGGGCGTAACTTTAATCGGAGATTTTCCAGTAGCGTTTGAAACCTTAACGAATTAAAAAATATAATAAAGCTATAAAAGATTATTTCTTATTTTTAAGTACTAAATAAGTAATTAGTAAAATTTAAACTGAGTATATCAAATAATTAATAATAAATGAATGAAAAATAAGTATATTAAATAAATTTAGTAACACATTACTAATGCTTTGAAAAATTTATGACTTAATGAGTGAATATTAGAAAAAAAATTTTGTCCAAAAATTAACCCAATATTCTGAAAATTTTAAATATAAAAAGAATATTTGTTCTTAATTTTTAAGAATAAGTTAATAAATTTTATTTTTATAGGAAAATAAGTATGAATCTAAAAATCAAATAATTCGTTAAAAAATATTAACATTGCATAACCCAAATATAAGCCAAAATATAAGTCAAGATATACCAAAAAGTTCATAGCAATGTCTTCACAATTCATTTGCTGATCAACCCATGATCGTATTTCCTTAGGCATTATATTTGTGTACAGATGATTATAATACTAAATAAACAATAATATAAATTATGACAAATTTATAAAATTTTTAAAATATAATTAATAAATTATCAAATAAAAATACTTTGTGATAGAAAGCAGCTCCTGTTAGAACCATAGAGATATCATTAGTCCATTCCGATTCGTACTTCCATTTCGATGAAGAGTTGTCCCAGCGATGAACACGAGATGGAAATCCAACAATTCTATCAGGAAATTCTTTCCATACTTGAAATCCAAATTCCAGTTCATCGGGAGTTAGCATTACAATATCGTCGTCAATAGCAAGTATGGCATCGGTTTCTATCTCTTCGTATGGAAAAAAACGATTACTCAACTTATTTTCGTTTGTAACTATCACTTCAAGAGGTACATGAATATTAGGCCATTTATTTTTTGATGGAGGCTTTTTTAATTGATTATTCCAAATAATAATGACTTTAACACAACTCGAAGCTCTGACAACGCATCGAATAACTTCAAATAGAGTTTCAAGCCTATCAAATGTTAAAATAATTGCTGTGAAACCGATAGATTGTCGCGACGATAGTTTAGGATTAATTAAAGCATATTTTTTATATAACATAGTCTGAGGTCTATTTATAGCTTCAAAAAATTGTCCAGAATTTGCAAACAAACGATCGTTAATTATTTCCAATGTTGTCAACCCTATAGCTTTCATTGAACTGAAATATGTTTTCCAAACATGAACACACCTTTTCCTCATTTGAGTTATCTTATTGATAGAATATGATTTTAAAATGTTATACACCTTATGAATTGAATGTTCCCGTATTCTAATGGAGATTTGTCTCCAATCAATTTTTTCTTCAAAAGGCAATATAAAATTGTCGGATATTATAACAGGAATGCAACCTAACATTAATGAGTCACTAAGAAAAGGATTTCCTAAAAATGAAGTTCTAATAATCAAACAAAATGTAGAATCAGAGAGAATTTGTGGATACTTCAAGTAAATATTTCTGTATTTATTGCACAACATTTGTTTCGACTCATTTGACTGATTGTCAAAATAGCATTGACTCGTTAAAATTAATGTATCGTTCAAATGTTGTGACTCGAGATCAGATAAAAAAATTTTGGCGAATTCATAAACCGAATCGGATTGAGAAGTGAGAAACCACTTTCGATTGCTGTCAATTAGTTTCAAATCAGTGCGTTTGTATGTATCACTTAATAAGCTGTACACAGGTATGGCCACATCAAAAGTCGGTCTATAAGTCCACGAATCAAAGCCACCGCCAGCTATGATAGCTCGACCGGCGTTGACTTCAAGTCTGGTGTTGTAATCGGGAAATGAGCCCGAAATCATGTTAAATATCAAATGATTACTTCCATTATCCTTCCAATAAGGAAGCGAAGCTAAAATCTGTGACGTCTCTTCTAATCTCACGTAATTTTGATTTAATACATCAATATTTGGTATAAATAAGCACGCATTGCTTGGGTTTGGGGTGAAGTACTCGCTCTCCACGATAGCTGTGAGTAATTGCCAAAATTGTTGCGACACTGGACTAGAAATTGATGTGCGCTGCGAATCGACATAATTAGTTAACGGATAGATGTAAACACTAATGCGTTCCTCAAAGTTGTGGTTTTGGTTTCCGCAGCGGTAAACGTCGAAACAGTTATAATGATTGCACGAGTCATCAGTGAGGGCTGCCTTTGGTGTGTGCTCTTCGATGACCACCTCTTTCGCCAAATCCAAGTCACCCAATATTAATAACTTCGACTCTTCCTTACTTAAGTGAACGCTTGAGTCCGTCAAATGTGATGAGTGTTTGTCAGCATTTGGCGAAAATGTGATCCATATAAGCATTATTGAAATGCTCGACAAGAGTAAGCATATGAACACAATTACGAATAATATGATTAAATAGAATGGGATTGAATTGAATGACTGCCAAATGATTGCGACGTGAGTTCGCTTCGAAGAGAGGCATCGCTGCGAGTGATGGCGAGTCGTGTCACTCGTCTCCAAACGCTGGTAAACGTTGGCAAGCATTAAGACGTTAATGATGTTAACGGCGTTAATGGTGTTGATGGGGATCACGATTAGCCATCACTCGGTGAACGCGTTGAACGCAAAGCACACTTCGCTCAAAACTCAATGTAAACAAGAGTCACACCTGATTACGTAATAGTTGTATGACTATATGACGTTATTATATCGCACTCGAGACACACGTGTTTATGTGGACAACAGTAAATGACAACATTTAAACACAAACCAGTCGAGCATATGCTGAACGCCTGCGATGAGTAAATTAAATATCATTCCGTGTCTGACTTGGATTAAAAGAGGTGTGTCTAAGGAAGTGCCGCATAAGATAGAGCTAAATAAGGATGACTTGAAGAGATTGATAGACGAGGCGAAGACTCACGTTCTGCCCGAACAGTGAGTGCTTGAATGAAGCGTTCAATGATTAACTAAACTATGTTTGATTTAAGGAATGACGAAGAGATGAGTGTCACCTCAAACACGAGTGACAGCGACGCCGACAATGAGGCCAACGATGATATAGTAAGCAAATACGGTTTGGATGAGTACGACGACGACGACGACGGAGAACTGGGAGACTCGTCGCTCAGAAATTTGGCTAATCTTACTGTGTTTGCCTCCAATCAAGACGACCCCTATTTGGAGGACAACGACGATGTGATCACCATTTATAATCGTAATCTTGATTTGATGCTAACAAATCTCGTTTTTTTCAACATTAGGATTCGGAAGAAAATGAAAATTTCCGCATTAAAGAGAGCGATAACATGGTGTTAGTCGGACACGTCGAGAGGGACGCAGCCATTCTTGAAGTGCAAGGTTTATGAGCCTCTTTTATTGCATGTATTTGAGCACAGCTTGACTCGATTTTTGTCTGTCGAGAGACCGAATCATCATTACGTTAAAAGAGAATTTTGCTTAAAATCATTTATGTATTTTATTTTTAATTTTATAATAAAATATAATTTTTCGACAAAATTTTCTTTCTAATGTAATAATGATTCGGTTTCCTCGACAGAAAAAGAGATACAAGCAGTGCTAAAATGATTATTAAGCATGATTTCAATTATTAATATACCGCACACGGGTGTAAATCGCATGAAAATTTTCTGAAGTGCATCATTTTTTGATAATCCAAATATTATTCAAGTACAGTATGCAATAATTTATAGCTTAAGCAAACTATGCATAAGCATATTCTAATCATGATTATTAAACTTTCTTTAATTAGACTTTACTGTTAGCTCACATACAATGCTAACGTTTTTAACATAAATATATACATAT
>JAQIYA010001070.1:0-14765 GCA_034699355.1 Microtritia minima | reverse complement strand
CACTCAACATTTAAAATTATTTGATTATTTGAGTAGCCTTGTATTGACTGCCGACACCGACATCAATCACGCTTTATAATACTTAATACAACTGAATCAAACAAATTGTATTCTAAAGGACTACAAAATTTAAACTTTTGAATAGGTCTTCGCGTAATAAATAATTTTAATATTCTACAAATTAATTATAGTTTGCGTGTATCATAAATTAAACTTTAGTTGAAAACTTCTTGAAAAAGTCTTTTTGAAAACTTTCAGTATGTGTTTCATACTTGCTTTCGATTACTTTCAGTTAATAAATACTTAGTGTTAGTTAATTATTGTTATTTATGATTATATATATCGAAATTAATAGTATTGGCGTCAATCTATTTTGTAATTTTGAAATAACATATGTCAACACTTTCTTATACATTTAGACTAGCGTTTGATGATAAAGCACTTTTAATACAAGTTATTTTATTGATGAATCATAAATTGCTTCAATTAAATATAAGAGAGCAAAATTTAATATTTGAGAACTGTTAAGCCAGCGTTAACATAAGAAATATCTTAGAAAAAATATATCAGTTCATAAAAACAATATTTTAAGTATTAAATGTTATGGGCATTTAAAATACCCTAAATATGCGACGATAGCCCGCACCCCATGTATAGCCCGCATATAACACCACGTAATAGATTATCAAATTAGAGGTAGAGATCTATTGTATCATCTTCTATAGCAATATAGTGACATATTTGAAGCATTCTCTGTTGAATAGGCTAAGAATTTTATGACTTTGAATAGAATATTAGAGATATCTAGAATAAGTTTATATATATTTTTTGAAAAATTCATCCTGAAAAATTGAAAAATTTTTCCTTCGATAACCCGCGGGGTATCGTCGCATATTTAGGGTAATGCATTTAAATAATATTTTTGTAATTAATGATATTATTTTTAATACCAATATTGCTTAATATTTATATTTTTATGAGTAAAATGCAGAAGAAAACTTTAAAATCATAAAACAAGAAAAAAAAATTAAAAAAGAATAATATTTATTTATCACATAAACGATGATTTTATTAAATTAAATGTCTTAATTTAGTTTATTTAGCATATTTAAATTTCTTTCTTCATTTGACAAGAATAACAAAAAATATATTATTACAATTTACCTGAACCTATTGGACTTTTGATATCGAAATTGGGAAGATTGGGAGCGGAATCGTTCCTTAAAATTTTTGATTTTTGATTATTCAAAATATGCTTATCAGTGGAAAACATATGATTCGATGTGTGAATAGACTCGTATGATAATGACTTAATCTTCTCGTTGGAATTATTCGTGTCATTGGTGTCCAAATAAAACAAATCAATGTCCGCCATATCACGCTTTAGCTGTGACACGCTTCGCACCTGAATATAGTATTTAATATTTATTACTTACAAGTAAGTAAAGTATAAAGAAAACGCAAGTTAAATCTAATTTAAGGGTACTTTCGGCACACTATTTATTTTGAACAGTCTTATGTACAGAGAAAACAATATTTAACGTTTCAAATTAGAGGATCTAAACTTAACCTTAAACATAATCAATTTTGTTTAGTTTTGCTTCAATAACTCAAAATTCCAAAAATGATGCGCCGCTTCAAAGAATACTAACGAATTGTAAAAAGTGGATAATAATAAAAATAGACTTTTACACCTTTAATACAGGGGTTATGGTCGTAAAATTAGGGTAATTAAATTTGTGAGAAAAAGATACAATTTCTATAAAATTAAAACTACATTGTTATTAATACCATATACTTAATTTGATTTTTAGCATTTATTTTAATGTCGTTTTAAATAAAAAAAAACCTATTTTGAAAGCTTTGACAACAGATTTGTAATGAACATTAGGAAAAAAATAAATGCTGATTAAAATCAGAATTTTAGGATTTAAATAGAATTTGTTTCAAACATAACATACCATTGCTAGCGCCACACTTTCAAATAATTACACACATCATATATTTTAAGCAATAAAAAGCAAATGATAAACAAAAGCTCAAAAAGCTCACCTGACAATGCTTATTAATATAACAAAAGAATATTCTATATACAGTCAATCCATTATAAAATCATAATATTTTCACCAAAAGGTGATTACTTTCAAATTAAATAAACATAAGTTTCATAAAAATAAGTTCACAAAATATTTGTAAGAATTAAAGTTATGCTCAAAAATGTTGATGGACTTACCTCTTGTCCTGAAACAGTAAACATTCGTTTAGCATTTTTAATCCTAATTGCTTGACCTAAATCTTTAACGATAATTTCAAATGATTTTGGACTTTTTAAATTCAGCAAAACTTTGGATTTTAGTTTATGATCCTTATTGTTAACTATAGTAATAATTCTTCCTTCTCTTAAAGGATTGCTATTATTATTATTAACACTTCCATAAACAGAATTAAATTTTGATGAAAGCGGTCGCAAAAGTTTCAGATCATCTTCTCTTATAGATTTGGGTTTATTCGCAAATGACTGGCGCGAGAATGTGGCAAAATTTTGTTTAGCTTTACCGGTCTGGCCGTACAAATGTCTGTGAAATGTTTTACTGCCCGACACAACATAGCACTGTCCGTGTTCTAACTCGTTGAGAGTACACACTCGCTGTCCAGTAGTGGTGAAGATGTATTGAACGCCATTCACAACTTTCACTTTAGTGGTCAAATAAGCGCACAACTGTTCCAAAGTGCGGAAGTCTTTTCCGGGCATAATCGAGACCGTGAGCGACGAACTGAACGGTTCGCCATTCTTGTAAAATGTAACCATTCTTGCCTTCCTATCACTCGCTTCTTGAATTGCACGCGAGTTTCCATTATGGTTGGAGTTTGCAGTCTCACTATAATTCACAATACTTTTGCCAAATGTCGAAACATTCATCTGTAATACAATTAAGATATCGATTGAACGCCACTCACTGTCTCTCTGTTACACTTATAATTAAAATAAAAAGTATAGATATATTATTATATATAGCAATGACCGCTATAAGCGTTTCAGCAATACAGGTAAAAATTTGTATAGAATGATACATACTTTTGTGTATTCATGTGGTGTACCTTTTATATAGTAAAAATCTATATTCTAACTTCTATTAGTGTTATCCTGCAATAAATGCAGTCTACTGTATCTAATTATTCATGTTATCCAATGAGGAAATATATGCATTCTCATATGCATTATTCAAGTTTTTTAAATCCCAACCAACAGTTAATATAATAAGCTTACCTAATAATTTAATTGTTATTATATCATCAAAAGACAGAATCTTTTTCTTGAAAGAGATTTTCATTATTTATTTGAGTTGTTTTTTAAAATCTCATTTACAAAGTTTACTAAACGATATTTAGGTGACCAAACTATTAGTGGCAAAATAGAAATGTTTTATTTTCTACAGTAGAACTTGAAATAATAAAAAAATAATTATTTGTTGAGCTTATCTAATATTCAAAAATATATAAATCAATCATTGTTTTTAAATGCTGTTTAATAAAATAGTCTTTAAAACTTATTTTAAAAATTGTTATATAATTGAATAAGTAAATTAGATTTCTAAATCAATCTTAAATTTAAGAATGATTCTAATGATTTGATAGTAATTAAGGATTTTCATTTTTTGTATAATTTAGAAACTTTTATATAAGCTTTTCATTTAAACTATATATCTAAGA
Organism: Microtritia minima; assembly: GCA_034699355.1. Classification (NCBI taxonomy): domain Eukaryota; kingdom Metazoa; phylum Arthropoda; class Arachnida; order Sarcoptiformes; family Euphthiracaridae; genus Microtritia; species Microtritia minima. The sequence goes on along the minus strand of JAQIYA010001070.1, from coordinate 11,054 downwards.
ATTAAAATCAAAATTTGAGTAAATAAGATATAATTAAGAATTACCCCTATTATGAGCTTATTTTAACATTAATTTAATAATTTTAGATACAATCTAATTTTAAGAATGTCAGATGAATATTTTAAATTTTTAAGTGGTATAATGTAGGCTTATTGCTGTCACCATAAATTGTGATAATAAATAATTTTACGAACATTTTTTAATAAATTGCTCAAAATTTGAGTTATAATGACCTAATTTTAGCTCGTCTTTTAATTAATTCTTAATTGAAAAAGTATTTAAAATAGCATTAAACGTGAACTTGTCTTTCTTTCATAGTTAGACAGACATGTCATGTCATGTCAGATCCATAGCTAGCTCTCGTCACTCAGCAAAATAATATTTGGCTGATTAAATATATTTAAGATACATAGTTTGAAATCATTTCCAATTAAATAAATCAAATCATTATCGAATATTTAAATAATAAAATTTTATTTGATATGAAATAATGTGAAAACTTATAATCAGTGAAATTTTATATAACATAATTGAAAAAGAGGTCACTTGATATTAAACATTACAGCACCTTAACTATACTACAATAATTAGTATTTCGTGTAAAAATGCAATGAAAAAGATGAACGTGTTTATGAGTGTATTAATAGAAATGAGAAATTAATTGTAATCTATTTGGTGAGCGGTGGCGCCTGATTGGCGAATGCAGGCGGCAGTCCCTGTGGAGTTGAAGTATTCATGTCAGTTATATTGCTTGAAACAAATGGCTGCGGTTGCGGCTGACCGGTCAAACGGGACAGAATGCCTGCGAATAATGTTTACATTAATCATCACAATAGCATTATCATATACAGATAACATCGAAATAATTTTAACCTCGTTCTGAAATTTGAAGTCTTTGAGCGACAGGAGGTATGCGAGCGATCGTTGCTGGCAATCGGCTCACATCGGACTTCATGTCACTTAATAATTCCTCCAATTGATTAAGAACTTTGTGAAGTACAGCGTTCGCTGGTTTATTACCAGCCAATGACTCCTTAGACAAGTGCTGATGCGATTCGGCCAAACACTCCAATTCGGCAAATCTAGCGTTCAATGCCATCGCCGGATGTGTCGGATCTTGCGTTAAATTTAAATATGCAGCGCGTCTTAATTGCTCCTCAATAACGAGCGCCTGTTCCAATAATTTAAATCTTCGAGCGAGAAATTTATTCTTTATTTCAAGAAAATTTCCTTTTCCCACATCCATTTTAAACGGCTGTAATTAAATATTATGTCGCATATTATTCAAAGTGTTTATAAATAATATACACAATTGATCACAAAAACATAAGATTAGAAACAGCTAACACTTTAAAATCATAAATGACAAATCAGACGATAATCAGAAAAAATAAATCCCTGAACAAAATGGATTAATGCTTAATATTAATATACATAAGGTAAGCGAAATAATTTAAGCACTTTTAATAATTTTTAATTTTGTAAAATATAAGCTAATATTCAAAATTGAGCTAAATTTTCAAATTTTATGATTTGATTTAATTAATTAAAGTATTAAATAAATGTTTCACGCGTATTAAATAAAATATTTTTTAGCTTAAAGCCCAAAAAAATAAATAATGAGATTCAAGCACAACGAATCTCTCAGCTCTCTAATGATTATCACTTTTAGAAATCATGTCTTACATTATAAATTTATATCTACAAATTTGTATTACTTTAAGATTTTCTTCAATCAATTTTATCAACTAAATTTAAAAACTGTACAATACATAAATATTAAAGTCAAGGGAATTTTTTTTTTTTTTGGTTTTTATGTTATACAAGCATTTTAAATTTTTAATTTCTATTTATAAAGTAACATTACATTTTCGGTTCAACAACTCCCTACTCAAGAAACTTTGTAAAGATTTTAGTGTTACTTAAGCTCAGAGATAATTTTGAGCTGATCTTATAGAAACTCGAACTTTAATCTTAAGTGACTTAATTTAGTCATTTCATCGTTAATACTTCATCATTTGTTTAATACAGTAATGAAAAATACACTAAAATAACTTAAACTTTAAAGTTGTTTATACTTTAAAGTGAATAATTATATATTATAAGCATATATTAACTAATAATATAAAAGAGGAATAAAGAATGTTTATAAACCAAAAGTTAAAATTCCAAACAATGAATGCAGAATTGAATGAAGAAAGCGTTATTTTGTTAAATTTTTAAAAATATTATTAATCTATATCTTTAACAATAATTTACTATTAGCTATATAAACATGCATTTGGCGGCTAATACTGGACAACTAGTCCAACTTAAATGAAACCATTGACATTAAAAATTTATACCTAAATGGGTATAAATGAAATATTGGGAACATTTGTGCCATTCAAAAGGGAGAAAGGGTGTGACACATCATTTATATAAGGGAGAAAATTCTCTATAAATATGATTAAAACTTTGCATATTTCGACCTGAATTCGAATATAACATATAATGTGGTGCATAATTCTGCACATCGAGTATTATTTTAGCTTTATTGAAGTGCGTACTAATAATGCGCACATTAATGAGCGATTGTGAATATTTCACGAATATGTTCGCGCAATGTTGACAGTTATATGCAAATGTTTGTAATAATTACCTCATTTATGATAGCAAACGAAGTATCATTTTGAATATCCTGCCACCGACCGTATCCATGCTTTACAATGCCAGACAACAGCCAATAATCGTGTCTTCGGTGCCATATTTCATATTCTCGTGACGGAACGGCAGCTTTTTCTTCATTTTGCCAAAGAGTCTGGAGTTCAGTAAAGCCGCCGTCAGCGATGTTAAACATGAATTTCTGTTTTGGTAAACTTTTTTTATCCTCTTTTGGCTCATCATTTAGATCTTGTTTATCATTATCATTATCTTTGCTACCATTAATGGCCTCATTTTCCTTATTTTTATTCTCATCGATATCGTTAAGTTCTTCATTTCGATTCTCTTCCAAACCAATGGTTTGGTTTGTCGATTCAGATTCACTTCTTTTCTCTTTTTCAATATTCTTCGATTCATGACTCAAGTTTTGAGGTTTTGAATCAATTTCTTGTAATGTTTTCACCAAATTAATGCCATTTTCGCTATTTTTGATATCAATTTTAGAGGCATCGCTAACAAGTTCTTCTTCTTTAAGAGTTATATCAAACGGTTTATCGTCTTGAGTGTCATTTCGCGGAATTGGCTCTTCACTGGTATCTCTTGTTTCAAAAGTGGTCGGAGAGGGAGCTTTGCTATCTGTTGGAGTTGAAGTGGTAGAGGATGAAGACTTGACAGTCGAGTTCGTGCCATTCGGCACGTTATTCACCAAATCTGATTCCGGCAAAATAATGCTTACTAAGCCATTGATGTGTTCGAATTCTTGTACTTTCTTTCTAATCAGTGACATAACGCCGATTCGAGTCAACACGTGTTGTCTCGATAGTCCCTCACGCGGCACACCGTCAGCAAATGTTTCTGAGTTATCAGCTCCAGGTTCGCACAAATGGCGCATAAATAATGATACGTAGGCCCGAAAATTCTTTTCAGATTTGCCGCGAAGATCGCGGACCAACCACTGAGAGTTAAAAGCATCCTGAGGTGGCATTCCGTAACGCATAATAGCGTTTAAAAATGCTTTTCTTTGACGAGCATTAAATCCAAGAACCTAAATATTAATTATATCGACTAAATTTATTATGCATTTAATTATTTAAAATGATTGCAAAAGCAGTTATTTTACATTACATTTACTGTTTGAAAATGCCTTTAAGAGAATAACTATTTCTTTTTGTTGTTCTCTCCAAATTAAAATTCAATTTATTAAAAGGTATAATATTTCTGCGTTTATTCCAATAATGAACATTTAATCAAAGTTCTTCATTAACAAATAAACGCAGTAAAATATAATAAATTATATTTAAAATTCAGATTAATATCATTTAACTACAAAATACCAGTTAATCAAATCTATTTAAATCTATTGATGATTATACAGTAAAATAATTTTAAAAACGTTATTATGTAAAGTACCTCAATATTTCCCCCAACTCTGGCAAGTAATGGAGGCAAAGGTCGATCCTTTTCACTGCGATCTCTCCCTTTTCTAGAACGACCCCCTTTCTCTTCATTCTTTTCTTCAAAATCGTCATCATCTTCATTATCATCTATAAAAATTAAATTTAATCCCTTATATAGAAAAAGTAGCTCACATTAAATAAAAACAACTACTACCTGAAGGCACAGAAAAATCTGAATTATAGTCAGAAATATTTTCCTGCCAATTCTGCTCTTCTTGAGATCCCATCGCGTCGTTATAGTTAACCTGTTTCCTGACGCGTTTGCCTTTACCCAAAGTACGAGCTAAATCTTCCTGTTGTTGCTCGTAATGATGTCGCAAAAGTTTTTCCCAATAAGCGGGATCAGCACTTTCTACTTCTTGTTTCAAAATTTCAGTTTCGGGTTCGTCTTCTTCTGCATCTTTTGTTACATAAGACGCCACTTTGAATGAACTCAAATACTCGTTGGCCCACAATTCTTTTTGTTCGATGCCTTCTTTAGTTCGGTCGAGAAGTTCATCAATAGCTTTATCGTCGTAATGAATGGCAGTGTCTTCCTTTCCTTCTTCGTCTTTAAATAATTCTTCTGTTCCAAAACGTAAGATATCATCCAATTCTTGCTTAGACATGGCAGCGCTTCTGCTGCCGAGTCCAGGTCTCACCACTAAGTGCGTGAGCATCATCTTCTTTTTGGCCACTTGTGTAATTCGTTCCTCTACTGAGGCGCGGGTAACGAAACGATATATCATTACTTTGTTCGCCTGACCGATACGATGAGCTCTACTAAATGCTTGAATATCGTTGTGTGGATTCCAATCAGAATCATAAATAACAACAGTATCAGCTGTGGCTAAATTTATTCCTAGCCCACCGGCACGCGTGGAGAGCAAAAAGCAAAACTGAGGAGCGCCGGGAGCGTTGAATCGGTCTATGGCTTCTTGCCGTAAATTGCCTGTTATTCCGCCATCAATTCTCTCATATTTATAACATTCAAATTCTAAAAAGTCTTCTAATATATCAAGCATTTTTGTCATTTGAGAAAATATAAGCACTCTATGGCCTTCATTATGCAATTTTCTTAACATTTTTTGCAATAAAATAAGTTTACCACAGGAACGAACGAGAGCATTGCCCTCATAGGCGCCATTCGGCATCTTTGGTGCTTCTTGAGCTGCGGCAGGAAACAGATAAGGATGGTTACAGCATTTCTTCAAGTCCATCATTATATTGACGAGAGACACTTGATGTCCACCGCCCTTAGCGTTTAACGCCTCAAAGTTGCGCGTTAGTATGTATTTGTAATATTTCTTTTGCATGCCAGCCAAATCTACTCTTACAATAAATTCACTTTTGGCAGGAATTCCTTTAAGTACATCAGCTTTAAGTCGTCGAAGAAGATGCGGCCCTAATAAGTCATGAAGCTTTTTAACTTGTTCTTCCTTTGCAATCTCAGCAAATTCATTCAAAAACCCTTGCATATCACTGGAAAAAAAGAGTTAATCAGTCTGAGTTTATTTTGCATATTTCATTTCACAATTATAAAACAACTATAAAATATAGTAAACAAAAATGTCTTAACTGAATTAATTTTAAAATCATATTTACAAATAAAAATATATTTTTTTTAAATTTCATTAAAAATTAATTTAATCAATTAAATTGATTAATAATTATTTTTACATTATTATATTATATATAATAACTTATACTGTAAATTATATATAAATATACAATATATAATGACTTATTCTGTACATTAGTTAAACAAATAAATTATTATTTAATTAATATAAATACAATTAGATTATATAAAACAAATAACATATGAACTTACTTGAAACTTGAAGAGCTCATAAAGTTAAGTAAATGAAACAATTCTTCCAAATTATTTTGCAAAGGAGTTCCAGTTAATAGTAATTTATAGTTGATTTTATATGAATTGAGTACTCGGAAAAATTTTGATTGATTGTTCTTAAGTCTGTGAGCCTCGTCAACGACTAACACTTGCCATTCAACAGAGCCTAAAGTGGCGGCATCGATACAATTCAGTTCGTATGAAGTAAGAAGTACATGAAATTTAATGGGACAATCTTTTTTAATTCTTGAGGCCTTCGCACCGCCACGAACTGCTCCCTCTTCGAAACTTAGCTCGTGCTCTCTTATTACAGCTCTGCTATCTTTATCCCCGATATAAGTTACCTTTAATTAATCATAACATTACAAATCAATAATTAGACAAATCGATTGGCAGTAATTTAAGAAAATAATGTTAAAATATCTAGTAATAAATACCACATAAAAATCCGGAGCCCACACTTCAAATTCTCGCTCCCAATTGATAATAGTCGAAAGTGGAGCTGAAACAATAAAAGGTCCTCTACAGTGGCCTTCTTTAAATAAGGAATATAGAAACACAATAGTTTGAATCGTTTTTCCTAAACCCATTTCATCTGCCAATATTGTGTCGGTCAAATGGGCCCACGAATAACGCAACCAATTAACTCCTATTAATAAAAATAACAGTTTTTAATTAATTTTGCGTATATTTATTTGCGCATTATTGTTCATTTTGATAATAATTAAATGAACGAAGGAAATCATAAAACTTTAACAAATTAAACATTTACGCTTATGATTAATAAACTAAATTAAAAATGTAATATTTATTAAATTTGCTGCAGTATAACTAACCTTCGAGTTGATAGGGATGAAGATCCATACCAGTAATGTCAATATATGACGGCTGATATTCATATTTCTTTTTGGGATCAACCGTCGGTTTTTCGGGCGGAGGCGTACTTTTTCGTTCGATGCTTTCATCTCTGGCATCTGTTTTAAATTTTTTTCCTTTACCTTTCTTATTAGAGTTACTCTTCTTGCCAGTAAAAGCAGTGTCTGTAGAGCACCTCAAGTCCCAGTAATAATCAATAGCTCTTTTGACATCAGTAATCTCGAAATCTCCCGAATCGTCACCGAATTCCCACGAAGTCTGATCATAAGGAAGATCTCGCCATTTCACCAAAAACATACTTCTCCCATCTTTAAGCGTTTTATGGTTTATAACTCGATGCACTTGAAGCCATTCAGGTCTTATTCCGTATCTGTAATATTTCTCTTCGAGATTGACATCGCTTCGATTTGCTTTAAATCGATTCGGTTTACGCTTCATTCCAGTGGCGGCAGTGATTTCTTCACTGACTTCAGTTGGTTCGGGTTCTATCGGCTCAGGTATATCATTACAACTGCCGTCATCAAGTGGTGGCGGTTCGTCCATATCATTTTTTCGACAATAATTCCTATACATCGAAGGATGATAGACATCGAGTTGCACTTCAGAGATCCAACTGCAGTGCCAATAACTCATATCATGCCATTTAACAAAGAATTCTCGCTGTGGTTTAGGCTGAGGTTTTTTGCTTGTAGAGGGTTGAGCAGCAGGAATATCATCGTTGGATTTGAGTTCGCCTAAATTTATTTGATCGTCTTCTTTATAAATATCAGCCCAACGCCAGGTTAATATTTTGGCCACTTTGCCCTTTAATGGTTCAACTGAACAACGAGGACAATGCCATTCGCCTTCTGGAACAGTACGAAGAGGAGGCGTCAAACAATATGTATGATAAGCAGAAGGACAAGCATCGCAACACAATAATTCTCCGCCATCGCGACAAACACGACAAAACTCCATATGATGGTCGTTATTAGTCTGTGGAACTTCAATCTCCTCGTGATCCTGAACTCCTTCGCCTTCACAGTGAGGACAACTCCATTTGCCTTCTGGGGCTTCTTCTAATTCCGGTTCCAAACATACCAAATGATAAGCACGTGGACATGTGTCACATAAGATAATTTCTCCTCCTTGTTGACACACTTCACAATAGTCCTGATGATCGGTTTCGTAACCATTTTCGTTATCCGACAAACCAGTGCCCGATGGAAAGCTTGCGGTTGTTTTGGTTTTCTTTTTTTTCTTTATCTTTTTTGTCTTCTTCTTCTTATCTAATTTAGGCGTTGCCGGACGTTGCGCTTCTTCTAATGCAGTCTCAAATTCAATATCACTTTTGTTTGGTTCACTCAAACTGTCTTCTTCTTCAGAAGTGTTATGCTTTTTACGTTTGCTACCACTTAGAGTCGCCAATTTTATCTTTATAGTAGGAACAGATTTAATTTTAGCCTTTTTTCCAGATTTTTTAGGCAGATCTTCTTCAAAAAGTTGAGTTGAATCATTTTTGGGGTTATTTGCGATAAATTCTCGCCATTTAGCAGAGATAAGCGTAACCATTCTTCCCATAGCTATCTTTGGATTTGATTTCGCAATTAACGGTCTTATGTGCTGCGAAAATAGTTTATAATTAGTAAGATTTTGATAATCAGCTTCAGTGTATTCGTATGCAACATCTTCTAAATTAAATTCTTCGCATATTTCTAAAACACTCTTTTGAAGCTTTTCTGATTTAGTTTTACGAGGCTTTTTCGACTCTGCCTGACAATCACTTTCGGCGTCATTCATTCCTCCGAGCACTTCAAATTCAGCCTCGTCTGCACTATCGGGTAAACTAGTTTTCTTTTTCTTCTTCTTCTTTCCTTTCTTTTTTTCATTTCCTTCACGCACTTTACGCTTTTTGATCTTCTCTTTTTTATGCGATTGTTGCTGCACTTCTATTGTATTGCTATCTTCGCCATAATTAATATCTGATTCAGTAATTCCTATAATATTTTCAGAATAAGATTGAAGTTCATCTTCTGCTTCCATTTCAGTCTCATCTTCTGGCGGATCATCGTCTTGGTAATCATCGTCTCCTTCTTCAATGTCATCTTCTAAATTTTAAATTTTTATAAATAATTGGTTATCGTTAACATCAATAGCAAATCTAAATGATGCATAAATTTAAGATCGAAATTTTGGTAAAAATATAGATAAAGAGTGAATTCAATAAAGTATTGTCGTTAATGCGAGATTAAATCTCAAAGGTTTTCAAAGGGTTACAGGTTTCAGGTGCTAATGCCCCGTGATTTTAGAGAATTTACTATAAGTATGTTGTTTTAAAAATGGGTGTAATCCATAAAATTGCTTCATAAATCACACTCTATCAAAAAAAACTTTGCTCGGTGTCTACTGAAGACTAACAGTGTCACCAGAATTTGAATTTGCTGAATTTAGCTTATTTTGACACGAAAAGCAAGCTATGGATTTGAGATGTCCGTCTGTCCGTCTGTCCGTCTGTCCGACCCCACCCCCGATGAAAAGAAACAACCATAAGTGGGCCAAATTAATTGTCATTTAAATACAGTTTTAACATGTCCAAATCTCTTTATTAACAAAGGGAAACTTGTTGCAATAAGATACATAAAGCGCGAATATAGTGAGCGCTTGAGTAACCCACGTATAATAAAAATAATGTAAAAATAAGCTCATTTGGATGCGCATACTTGTTATATATAATAATTCTTAACAAAATATCAAAACTATAGATAACTGAAAAAAGAAATATATTCATATTTGATATCAAATATCATGACAATAATGACTATTTTGTGTAAAACAATGATCGTTAAGCAAAAATTTCAAAAAATGGATAGAAGCCTGTGTACAGTTACGCGCATACTTTCATGACAACCTTATAACAACGATATACAGTAAATATTCGATTATTGCAACAATTTTCATGAGAACCAATGAAATGCAATCGAATTTTGACTGTATATATAAAAACTAGATGTATGAACATATAATGTCAGGTAGAATTTTCTTTAAACTCTGTATTCATGCGCTTCGCTTAGCGCTTTAAATTCTTTACTTGTAGTTAAGTATTGTTGCAGAAATTTAAATAAATATTATTAAACTATCTCTTTAACTATAAAAATACATTCGGCAACTAAATTTGGTCAACTCGTCCATCTTAGACAACTTTCGTGCCAAAAAAGTTTACTAAATTTACTATTTTGTTGGCGATTTCCTTTCATTCCTCTTTCAGGAGGGGAGGGGAGGAGAAGGGAGGGGAAGGGAAGGGAGGACGATCAATATCTCAATTATATAAGGGAGAAAATTCTCCCTAAAAAATTAAATTCTTTTGAAATTTATTTTCTAAGTCCCACAAATATTGTCTCATAAATGCGATGAGTTTTAACGCCCCCAGAATTTCAGCTCAATTTCTGGTCAGTAACCCATACTTCAAAAATACTGCAACTCTGACCATCACTGACGCATATTATTATTATACAAAAAGTTTAATTAATTCTCACTGATTTTGACAATACTAAGTTTATGGATTTAAGATCTTTGTCTGCCTGTCTGTCTGATGGATAATTTTATTGTAAATTTGAAAATTACAACAAATTTTATCGGAATATGTCTATAGATTTCTGGTGTCTATAGACTCAAATTTCGATTTACGCAACTATTTTTTATTACCAAAATAATTTGGAACAAACTGTGTTATACATTGTATACGTATAAAAGTTTGCAATACATTCATTTATTTGAAACGTTTTTACTAATTTTTTATACTTAATCCAAAATTTTTTGTTGTTTTATTCTATTTTATTTAAAATATAAATTTATCCTTTTTCCTGATTTCGACCCCATTTTTGAACATTTTCGTGACCCGATGTCTGATGTCTAGTCATCACAATTTCAATTTTTACTGATTAATATTAATATTTCAAAACTAAATTAAATTAAAATAAACTTTATTATCTTTTATTTTCTGTATATAAAAGGAGAGTCTCTCATAACAACTCAGTCATGATTTTTCTGTCAAAGTATAACGTTATATAAAGTTAATGCGTATTTGCCTATAATTTAATAACTAATTATATAAAATCGATTAAGTTTTAAGTTTTCTAGTTATAGTAAAGTTCAATTGCGATTTATTGTTTTGTGTCAGAAGATAAAGGAGACACAAATTTTCAGTTGCGAACCCTTCAGACCCAAAATTATTAAAACTCAACCATAATTCCAATTATCGAAAGAGA
>JAQIYA010001069.1:0-14766 GCA_034699355.1 Microtritia minima | reverse complement strand
GAAGTTACGACATCGCACGCGCAACACGTGCCGACTCTTTTTGGCCACCTGTCAAATGCAATCAACTCAGACAATGCCCAACAATGCTCAACCCGTTTGACATCAACTCACAGAAATGCATTCACATCTGATGCAGTAGAAGACGCCGAACGGCTCTAAGTTTGGCCGCCATTTCTCGTGTAAGGCGTACGTGTGGTTACCGAATGGACAATCTAGACGTGACGGACGAAAGTGTTAATACGGCTAATCGGGTAATCAGTGTCGGCACGAGTCGAGTGGCGAGTGGTGTGCACTACAAAGTGGTGCACTTGTGCCACACTTGCGTTACACTTACGCGATGGTCTGACGGGTCGTCTTCTCATATTCTCTTCGATGAGCGGAGGTTTGGCCCGCTTTCTCGCGGCGTCGCACACACTTATGGTTCCGCAAAACACGACAATCATAGTTAGGACTACAGTTGGGACACACAATCGCATTAATGGTGGCATTTCGGCGAGACTGTCAGCGGTGGCGCACAATCAACACAAAGCGAGACATCAGTGGTGGTGTCACTCATAGTCGAGACAGAGTTGTGCTCAACATTTACATCATTTCGATTCGCGCGAAGTCTGCTTCAAGAAAGCAAAAGTGATAACACCAACGAAACAGTCGAGTGTAACGTGCGTTACGTGTGTTACAGTTCGCTCATAGACTCGCACCCAACAGACACTACGAGACACTCTATGAGTCTCTGTGAGACACTCTAAGAGACTGTTGGAGAGACTGTTGGCAGCGATACCGCACTCATGCACTCAACCATACTCTCAACTATATTCAACTATATTCTCAATATATTCGCGACTATACTCTCAGCGATACACTCACGCAGTACTGACTCCTTGGATGGCTATAGCAGTACACCTCATAAATCGCAATATAACGTTACGTTGACGTCATGTCGATTGGAGGCTGACATAGGGCTGGATGTGTGCGAGTGTGTGTGTGTGTGTGTGTGTGTGTGTTGTGCGGAATAACAGTACAGTCGAGCATAGTTGGAGAGTGTGTGCGAGAATAACGAGAATGAGAGCAATCTATGCGATTCTATTCTTACTAGCATTCCGTGAGACACTTGTAGACTCGCATACATCCATACATTCATACGTTCGCATAGCCATCACTATTGCGGTACACGTTTGCCGTGCTTTTGGCGGCTAATATCGAGTTAAGATATTTTAAGCCGAATATTAATGATGAGAATTACACATTTAATGAAACGCCTTTTGGGGTCGCAATGCTTTTCAAAGATTGAAAAATTGCAGCTTTGCTTGAATATTGATTTTGAAGAAAATGCAATTTGAAATTTCAAATCAATTTCAAAGCTATGCGAGCGTATGTAAAGTGAAGAGTATGTAGAAGTAAAGTGGAGGCAGTTTAGCATATCTTAGTGTTAGCGTAGCGTTAGTGGTGGTGAAAGAAGCAATTTTTATGTATCATCACGTTTTACGATTTTCTAGTTAAATGTTAACAACTCATCGTATCGGAAATTGTGTGGACATCACATCCTTTTGCACTGTCATTGAGACACGCGAACAAAAGTTGCAAACAAATAAAGCAAAGCAATTCATTTTCATTGACAATTTTTCTGCATTCTTCTGCATAGTTTTTAAAAAGTAGTTTCTGCCGAAAACCTAATATATGCTGCATATAGTATAGGGTCATTCAAGCAACACCTATAAGAATTATTTTCTAATATAAGGTGCGGTGGTTTTGGTATTTACAATACGCAGAAATAAGAAAATAGCAATTCTTGCTTTCTTATAGCTATATATTATTTGAAAGAGCTTTCAATCCGAAATGTACACACCGTTCAAAAGAAGTATTGCTATAGTAATGCTGTTGCAGCTCAACTCAGCTCATGGCTGAGGAGCTCTGCAAATGTCAACTTTTGTTTGCTCTTCCGTCGGGCCATCCAAAAGTTGTCGCTAAAAGGAAACCGAGAGGTGAGGAAAGGAGGAGAGCGAGAGTTGGCGAGTGTTGGCGAGAGTGTTGGCGAGAGAGATGGCAAGAGTGCGCAGAATGTGCTGCCAATGTGTACAACAATTTGCATTAAATACTAATTACTTTTGCTTGTACTCTGCAGCTCATCTTCCACTTGCAGCAGGTGTTGACAATCTGTAGTCATACCAAGCCTTTTATTATTATAAGGTCGTAAAGCCATATAAGCTTCCAAACATAATTCTGTAGTTTTCATCAAAAGGCATTTTTATTCAGTGAATGACCTCAATAACCACCTTTAATCGATTATAAAAAGCAATGGGTGGTCATGTCGTTCTGTTCCGATTCATACCCTAAATATAATCAATATTTAAATACTGATAGCAAATCAATACAAATGCGAGGCCTCGTCGAGCGCTCATATGCGAGCCTTCATCCATACCAATCAATACCAGTCCATACCAATAATTGGCATTCTTCTGCAATTCATATTCAAACACATCCCAAATAAGAGCACAGTTTTAGCTCTTTTCTTGTAATGCGTGGTCAATTATTTAAGTGATATCATTCATTTAACACCTGTGAGCTCAGCCAAAGTCCAGAACAATCCCAGCAAAAGCCCAGGAAGTAATTTCTTAAGAATTTTATTATCAACGATGTGTACAGATTATTAAAAGTATGCAATTATGCAAAAAAATGCTAGAATCTAGTCTAAACTCCATAAAAATAGTTTACTTTCATATTTATTTAGAGTCCACATAAATAGTGCCGAATTTGAAAAAGTGTTAAATTTGTTTGCAAAGTATTTATGTTTATTTTGGTAGAAAGCATTGGATCAATAACCGATGCGATGGCAAACACATCAAAACACATGAAACTGACTTATGATCAAATGTCAATACATGTTCAAACATCATAATCATAACAACCATATTAATCTTACACATTGAAAATGTGTTATATTAATTAGGATTGCAATGTGTTGAATGCAACTTCGCTTTACAGCAGTCATTAATACGATTTTCATATTTTCAAAGCAAACGCAAATTTTATGATTAATAATGGCAAAAAAAGTTATAAAAATACAAATATGTCGAAAATAAGAGAACATGAATCGTATTTTGTTAAAAGTTTATTTACAAAAGCAATGGCATTGAGAAACCTAATGACTTATATTCATATAATAATATCAATATAATACAATAGTTACCCTAGTGTTGGAAAGTTTGAATATAGCCATTGGTAAAGTCATTTGTTATTATGATTAAATGCTGAACTAATTAATTCAATTTAGGTTTGGAGACGTAATCAGCGATTCCATACATGCCTTTCAACAATCGGCTCGATTCGAGTGGTAGCTGTTCTTTAGGCGGCAAATACGGCCCGTGATCTCCTTCATAAATCATAGGTAGTCTTAACACCCAATAAGCTGATTGAGATAATCTGACAGGTTCTGAATTTCCGGGATAAAACACAGGACACGGCATCGGCGCTGGCTGTACACGAGGATTGAGAGTGACGTTCACCGGTGCTTTGGGTGTTACGATGTGCACACGCATTAATTGAGCCAATATGCTAGGCTTTCCCTGTCGGCTGTTTCAAACAGACATCGATTAATAGGTCTCTTAGGCTTTTTTGCGAAATATAAATTATAAGCATTCTGTCGGTATTAAAGCAAATTATTTCGAATTCAAAACTCGTCTCTCAATGAAATGCTACGTTTTTATGAAACATACGCTTTAACTAGTGATCACCACAGGCACTAAAATCATCTTATCTTTATTTGTGATTATTTCAACAAATTCAATCACCAAATATAATAGAAAATTTTCATGTTTCATATATTAAGAGTTAGAAATTACTATAAAATCATCAACAGTAGTATGAGGTTAAAGGTTAAAAGGTTAAAATATGCTAAATTTTAATTAACGTTTAAAATTTTGTTCAAATTTTAACTTTAACTAAAGCTATCCCTTTAAAATTTTTGTAAATTCATAAAATTAAATATAAGATTAAAGTTTTAATTTTTTTTCTGAAAATTAGACTTTTATCTTTTAAAATCATTCGATAGGCAGAATAAAATTCTTATATATTAGGCAGAATAATGCCATAATGACATGATAATCAAATCCACTTATAAACTCTATTAACCAATTGAATTGGTGGAGAATTTTCATTTTATATTATAATCAAACACTCGCTTCGCTCGTGTTAGAAAAAGTTTAGGGCAGTTTTAGGCCGTTTTCATTTGTTAATAAAGACGATATGGGTGGCAATTGCACCATATTGTGTGATACCTAAACTGTTGTATTTGGGGCGCCATATTCAAAATATTACTTCATATAACCGTTTTATTGCATAATTCATTAAAAGACGTTGTTTATAGCAATAAATTATGCAAAATAGAGTTAAATGGGTTGTGATGTTAATTACAAAATTTGGTGTTATTCGGACACGTTTGCTATTTAATACCGACCGCTCTTAAATAAAATTTATAATTTAATAAGTCATACTTGCAAACGCAGGGAAAATAAAGTGGCATATCATTACTGGCGACTCGATTGGCTGACTCTTTGACAATACCCAGACTCGACTTCATCACCGTATCAGGTCCTGAACAAATAAATCGATGTCCGCGATGACACTCGTATTCCACTCCAATAAATATCTTCACAGTAAATTGTGTTCCATCTGAAAATTAAACATTCTATATATATTTTAAATTTTATATGCATTGATCACAAATCAGATCATAGATTCTTTATAATAATAATTTTTTATATGAGTAGATTTATGTATTTACTGCCCATACTTGTTAAATATAATTTTAAAATGCTTTGATTTCGGTTTAAAAATACTTTAATTTTGATTCGCTTATTATATTATGAGTAATTTTTTGTTATTAACAAATAAATATTATAATAATAAAATTTTTATTGATTATAAAAATTAATTTATTTCATGTCGCTATGTTGAAAATCAAGCTTACGATTAAAGGGGTGAGGTTTCAGTTTAAAAATTGAAAACCTCTCTCTTTCGGTTAAATAAAAATTTAAAAATTGCAAGAATATAATTAATTTGATAATATTCGTCAAAATATAAAATGAAACATTTAAGTTATTTTTAAGTAATATTTTATTGCATGACATTCAGTTACGAGTATTATGTTATCTAAATCTTCATCTTTATATAATTATTGGTAATCTGAATTTTTGAAAAAAAAATTTCCCACTTTTCAATGCAAATATAGATTTCATTTTTCTAAATTATATATTATTTGATAAAAATAAATACTGTATTTTTCAATGTATAGCAAATAATTTTGAAATAACTTTTTATTAACTATAAATTTTATCAATAGTTAACAATTACCCTAACTTTCCGACAATAGCCCACGGGCTATCTGAAAAAAATTATAATTATGCGGATTAATGGAGTAATAGATATTTTTTCAAATAATTTTTTAAAACAAGAGTTAAATTCTACACAAATAAATCTGATTTGATTAATACATTATTTATTTTATACTATGCATAAAATGTATAAAAAATATTTTGTATATGTTCATTATTTATAAATATTTAAATATTCTGCACAAATTAAAACCATCATAAAAATCATTTATTTTATGCCAACATGTTTGACTTTGATGTTAATCATAGAAAATTATTGTTTTAACTCTCTTGGTTTTAACTTATTTCTTTAAAACAGACTAGAGATCAAACTAATGTCCTAATCTGCGACATTGCGTCGCTTAATATACTAAGTCTGTTAAGATAAGAATTTAAGTTTCTTTGATGGGATCGTCACGAAGAGAATACTGAAATAACCCGTTTATTAAAAATGGCTGTAGAAGTTAAATAATCTTTGAATTATAATAATCATACACATGAAAATTATAATAATTAATATTATTTTTAATCTCTAAAATAAGAATTCGAATTGAAATACAATTTTGTATATTCGAGGAAAAGTCTCTTTTTTTTCATATTATTCAAAATATGTTTGTAAATTTGTAAAATCAAAATTCAATAAAATTAATAATTTTAACACTGTTATAAAATTTTAAGAGTTTTATTCTTCAATGATATACGTATTTTCATATTTCGAATTAATTAATTAAAGACAAATTGAAACAATCGAACGATAACACTAAAACTTTTTAAAAAATAAAAACCTTACTTCTATAAACTATAAATTAAACTTTATAATGTTGCCTAAGTTTTCACACATATTACCATAAAAGACATGTCTTATCATATAAATTCAAGTAATCTCAAAACATGAAACAAGATTTTATTTTTTGCGCGACAGTTTTGGCGACACTGGAAAAATACAATTTTTTATTAAGTTTGGAACTTTTTGTTTTTCCAATTTGAATTCATAATACAGCCAAGTTTTGATAACAGCCGATAATGGCTTTTCATAACTGATTAATAATTCTTATTTGTTCAATTCTATTAATAAAAATATTTAACATCAAAAATATTAAAATATCAAATTGTCATAGATTTTAATAAAATCATTTTGAGACTTAAAAACTTTCAAAATGATTGTAAAATAATTTTTAATTAAATCATTAAAAGGTATATGAAATAAATATTTACATTTTTCTTATAAATATTTATATTGAATAAATACTTATAAAATATTTTTATGCTTTTAATTTTAAAAAGTAATCAGATTTTAAATTATTCTAAAATTTCAAAGAATTTATTTTCCACTAAAGGATTGCTAAAAACAATAAATATAGAAAAAAAAATTATTTACAAAATGTGTTTATTTGTGCGCAAAATTATCGTTTATAAATCTTGTAAGTTATAAAATCAACGCAATGACATCACCAAACATAAAACTAATCTCAATAAAGATTGCGTTTTAAAAAATCAAGGTTAC
The DNA here is from genome assembly GCA_034699355.1 of Microtritia minima. Classification (NCBI taxonomy): domain Eukaryota; kingdom Metazoa; phylum Arthropoda; class Arachnida; order Sarcoptiformes; family Euphthiracaridae; genus Microtritia; species Microtritia minima. The sequence goes on along the minus strand of JAQIYA010001069.1, from coordinate 7,896 downwards.
AATCAAAGTTAAGATAAAATGTAGTAAAATTTTAGACTAGTTTTCTCATACATTTGGAATTTTCTTTAAAATATAAATACACAGAAATTATGATATATCAAAGAATATTTTATAAAGAAAATATTATAATCTCAAAAATCATTATTAAGATAATTAAAATAAAGTAAAAAGAAATCTTCATTCAAAATAACTAAATTATACATACAATTTAAAGTTTATAATTTAAAAATTCACATAACATAATATTTTCAAATGGTTAGATAACAAAATACCTAAACATAAGTACCCACCCGTTCCATCAGTTTCTGGTTTCATCTCTATTTATTCTCAAGGCTTATGGTTAAGCTTAAGCCTTGAACAACTGCCTAATATAACTCAATAAAACATTTTCATTTTCATTTCATAATAAAAAATTATTAAAATTTATTGAGTAATTAGTTTAAATTGTTAGTAAAATAAGAAAACTTTAATATATAGCTTAAAAAATTATTGATTATTAGATAAAAATAAATTAACTCAATAAATATTCATTTAATTTTAAAAATTTAAAAAATCAAAATTATTAATTAAAATTATCGATATAAATTCAAACAAAAAGCCCAAAGGCTGACATAGGTATCTAAAAATAGCACAGCAATTATTGATGACCGATTCAAAGCAACAAAAAAAGTGATCAAAGAATCAGACAAATCTAAAGTGCAAAATAATGTTACGCGTATTATAATAAAATTTCTATTTGAAAACAAAGAAAAATCAAGAAAATAATATAAATTAAATTCGATGGGATATACAATGTGGAGAGAATTGTTTTCTATAGTAACACTCGCTCCGCTCGAGTTTTCGTATTTATTTGCGATTTTTAAAACATTGGTTTTAAGTTAAGTGTTAAGCATAGCTTTGCGTTTTTTCTATTTGTGCAAAAAAGTATTGTTATTTTTGAATAATATTTTAAAAATAATATTAAACTATCTTTCCAACACTACTTTACTGTTAATTTACACATTAACCAACTTAAACTGGTCAACTGTTTAACCTAATGGACATCTTTGTTCAACAATTAATTTACAAATAACAAAAATACTAATGTATTAATAACTTATATTAATAATCATTTAAATAAACAAAACTTAGTTTGAATTCAAGTTCAATGCTTTTCGTTAAGTATAAAAGCTTGAAATATCAACTTTGAACTCATGTAAAGTCTTATGATATAATAATTAATACAAAATATAAAACTAAAATAATATATTATCTATTTAATAGCATAACTTGTTGTTAGGATTATGCTTTATCTTTTGGTTTTGCTGATTATATAGAGTAAAATTTATTTTTAAAGATAAGATCATCCAAAGCCATAATTTTTAAGTTTATCTTATTCTAGGAATAGACTGTCAGTTTAATACCTTTAAAAGTTTTCTTATTCTTGATACCGGGAGGTCTCTTGCCTTCCCATAACGGCGGCAAATGTCCAGAATGTTCCAACTTTACTGTTACATCCCATGGTAGCAAAAAGTTAGCACCACTTATAAAGCCCGGCTGGTCCTGAAGCCCCATATTATGAGAATATAAACTCGAAGGCCCCAGATTTACGAGAGACCACGACGAGTATTTGGGCAAAAGACCTGAAGGACTCATTGAGTGCAACATTCCGGGCAAATATTCGGTTGTCGATGACTGATGATGTATCGCAATAGAAAAAGGACTAATGCTCTCACGAATAATCAGTTGAATATCATTTTCCTTATCAATTTCATCACCGGCTTGATTTGAACCATCATCACTACTGGACGTTGAATTTTCATTATCGTCTTCCACTAATTGCTTCACCAGTTGTTCGTTTTGCTGCTCTTGTTGCTCAAACAGTGGGTCAGTTTTAGATTCATCCGTCTCTTCAGCAGTATTGGTCACATCATCTTCTTTAACATTTGTGCTCACTTTATTAAATTCGTTGAGCATGAGATCTATGTTGACATCAGTGCTTACATGTTGGGACAAATTAGTAAACGAAGCGATGGCATCGGGTTGGCTCTCAAATTGTATATCACTTAACGTTAACGATGAATCCATAACTGAGTTTAGACCTTTAAAACTTGCAGGACTTTTAGCAATAGAAACAGTTGAAGCCGGTTGTATGTCATCAGTGCTCGGTTCAAAGACAGGAAACAAAATTCTCTCCATATGACCGCAACTGCACTTATTCCTCATTAAAACATAAAAATCATAGTTCGCAGCTTTCACTGTGAAGGGATCTTCTCTGTTACCCTGACGTCGACCACAATCGCAAGCAGATAATATTTTTGCTGCGCTGCAATGTTTCATCGATGCTAACTGTCCCGATTCGGCATCCGAGTCATTGCTTTCATCGCTTTCTTCTTCTTGTCTCAGTCTATGTATAGGATTTATGCAATGATTTCCTGTTAAACTAAGCATTTCACACATTTGTCGTCCGTTTTGCCAGTAATTATCGCACTCGGCTTTCAATTGCTGACCGAAATCATATAAAGCTGGACCACGAGCTTGAAGAGTAAAATGTTGTAACGCAAGTGACAATTTTCGTTCGTGAAATTCTCGAGTATAGTGTGACTGCAAGCCGTCCTGATATATGCTCATAGCTATTGGCAGTACTTTATCGCAACGCGCTTCGGAAAAACGAGTGTCGATATCTAATGAACTACGAATCGAATTGAATATAGTTTTTAAATCATTATTATCATTATTAGTAGCAAAAAACATTTCTTTAAGTTTAAGAACGACTTGAAAGAATTCTTTAACAGTTGGCAATTCAAATATCGGTGGCGCGGCATGTCTTCCAATGTTGTCGTCAAAACCTTTTGAGAGAGCAATTCCGATGTGATTCCATAAGAATGAGTGAAACGAATGTGAATCGTCGTCATCCTCTTCGCTATCACTTCTTTTATTATTATTTATATTACAATATTTAATGAGTCTTTCCATTAAATAGCGACTCGAGTCTCTAATAGTGGGATCCTTAGTAGATATATAAACGAAATCGTTGTGCGAACAAACGGCAAATAACGAGTTTCCACTTATGTTTGTAATGACTCGACTCTTTCTTAGAATTCGATAAATTTGATCTTCAAGTTGTCGTTCGCATTGAGAAATATTTTCACTTTTAATAAATTGTTTTTCACCGTATGATTCAAAAACAAATAAAGCTCGCGGAGAACACGGACGACCGGCTGTCACCTGATTTCAGATATTTTTATCAATTATATCAAATATTAAACATTTTTATTTAATATCTAATTATAACATAGTGTTTATAAATTTATTTAAAGTAAAGTAATTATTAGTAAAATAATAAAGAATACGAACCCAATCGCTGGGTAGTGATGAAAATGATTCAAGCATTTCAGTAATAAAAGGTTGAAGTTTTTGACGAACAGAGTCAAGAATGCGAAATAAATTAATATAACTCAAGTCAAAGAGTGGCGTAGGATTAACGATGACCACAATATGAGAGATATGATACAAAAGCAATAATGATTTGCATAAATTCATCTGCAAGTCAGGCCACACCTGAAGGAATCCCTGTTTTCAAAATAAAATAAAATTTAAAAATTAATAGCAATAAATATAAATCTAACAATAAAACCTTTTCTATGAGTTCTTTTTCAATAGTTTTGCAAATTTGACTCAAAGCGTACGAATCGAGAATCGATGTCAAGTGAAGAAATATGACATTACTTCTCACGTCGTAATAGCCGTCGATTTGACACCCCTTTAATTATTTTTAATATAAATATTCATCATTTTCTATAAAACACACATTTAGAGCGATAATAAATGGCACAAAGAACCGACCGTTTTATCGAAAGTTGTTTTCGACTGACAGAAGAGATCGCGAAAAACATTTTTGCCGATCGACTCGTCGACGAGCGATGCCTTACAGTTGTTGGAGTCGAGCGACGACTTCCCGATTATGGCCACAACACACACCTTCTCTTTGCGAACCGAAACACGACTTTTGCTTAATATCTCGATTGAATTTCTGTCAATTAAACAGATTATTGTTGGCCGTCATCGCAATAATAGATACTCGAAATTACCTCAAACTGTCGTCATTTGCTGAGAGCACACAAAACTTGTGACTAATTTCAGTGGTGATGATCGGCGGGCCGTTTCCGTGCGGAGACATCACGCTTGCGATTCGCTTGAATTGGTATTATTTAATAACTACTATTAAGTACAGCGAAATGTGGAGTGAGATGATTGCGAGCAATGGTTGTAAACAAACATCGAATCACGTGTTCGCCAACACTTTTCTCGTGCGCTTCAGAGACGGAGCTCTTTATTCAGTTTTTGAGATTAGAAACAATTAATTGTTCAATTGATTGTAAACTTTTATTGAATTGTTGAGAATTAATTTTTAAAATAAAAAGTTAACAAATATAGCAGTAAAACACAGAAAGTATGGACGAAGTGAAAGCTTACAAATCTCATGAATATTTGAACTTAACTTTATTCAAATCTAATATTAAAATCAGCTCATTCTTGTATTCTTGTATTCATAAATTTATAATTTGTAATTTTATTTGGAATAGTCGACAGCTTATTAAATACACTAAAAATTGTGCAATAAATTTGTTATAATAAATGAAATTATTAAAATTATGTGTTAAAACAACATAAATTAAATTTTCTAAAGAATTCATAAATTTATATTAAATCAAATTAATAATTTAATTTATGTAAAATAGATTTTTTTCCGGCTATCAATCTGTCAATCAATAAGATTTTGGTTATCTTATAAATTCTAATTGATCGACATGTTAGACACTTCTGTTATAATAAAAATGATTGGAAACATTGAAATAACAAGGAATGTAACCAAAAATTAGCACTTTATTTGTTTTATTTTTAATTTTGCACTGTCAACACTTTTAATGTTTATTAATTGCGACCACAATTGCTTAAAATATGTTTATTTTGCAAAATATACAATATATACCAAAAATTTCCAATTAATAAAATGTATGATTTAATAGTCTTTTGCGAACTATACATAAACAATTCATAAAAACCATCACATGTGTTACTTTGTATTAATTTTACACAAATTAATGAATTGACAATTATTTTATAAATAATTCAAATAAATTTCATTTATTTCTGTTTTATCGGATTTAGAAATTTTTTCAATCTTTGTTTTTCATAATTAATAATTTGAGCATTTTTAAAGCCGGTCTTAATACTATTTTGTGTGATTACTTTTCAATCTTTAGCTATCCATTAACACATATATTTAATTCTTTCATTTAATCATTAGTTAGTTAATTATGCTAAATCTCATTCGATTTTCTAATATAATTTTAGACTTAAACTAAAATTTTACTTTTAAGGTTAAAGTTTTTCAACCAATTGAAATTTCAGCTATTTGTGCAAAATTGTTAATTTTATTCTTCATTTTAAAGAAGTGTTGGCGCGATGGGAATCATGAATTAGAACATATAACTATATAGTATTAAAATAACAATTTTATATATTTATATATTTGAAAAAGAATATCAAAAAGAAAACTACTATTTCATAAAAGTGTTATTTTTAATGAAATTGCTTAAATTACATATAATCGCTGTATTTATTTTAAATTGCCTCAATATTATTATTTTTTGTTATTATTATATATAATTATTATTTTGTTATAAATTTAGGTAAAATTTAATTGAAATTAAGCTTAATTTAGTTTAATCTCTTATCTTAAAATAGATATTTGTAAAACAAGTAATGCGAGGAATTACAGATTAATCTGTATTTATTATTTATAGACTCAAATATTTGTTTTATACTCGACTTATTATTTCGACATCAAGAAAATGGGGCATTTCTCTCATTTCTCCTTATTTTTATAATCTACCAGTTAATTAACAATATTTAGCGTACGAGTGACTTATCTATAAAAAACCGGAAATTGTTAGAATTATTATAACTGAATATCGCGCTCATATTCCAAATAATTCTTATATGTCTCTGTTTGATAAACATTCTATTTTTATGATAATGTTAATAATAATAATTTATATTAAAGTTATGTTTATAAGAAAATGAATTAATTATGAGAAATTCATATAAAAAATTCAATATGTTAAGAATCCCAACTTTTTGTTCTTTTAATTTAATATTTGATTTATTATTAAGTAATTTATAACTTAAAACCTACTATGTTGGTTAAATTGAAAACGATAAATTAACATTTATAAATATTGTTCACAAAAAAAATTATTCTACTCAATTCTTTATTTTGTTTTTATTTATTTATTAATTATTGTTTTTAAAAATATGCAAAAGATAAATATTTTGGGAAATTAAAAATTTTCAAAACGATTTTGTATTTAAAACAAAAAATTAAAATGTTATATTTGTTTGAAGTTTATTTTAAAAAATAATTATAATAACTAATGTCTCACTATTCACAATCAACTTTGCTTAAGTTAAAGTCTAAATTAAATATAAAGGTTAACTCAACAGAGCGTTCAATAAATAAACAAAAATTGTATTAAAGTCAAACTAACAATTATTGACAGTTATTTATTGTACTGTGAAGCTCAATGAGACCCCTGATATATAACTATAGAAATTGAAATAGTTGTCATTTTATATACATCTTTCAATAATAATTGTAACATCTATTCAATTGTAATTATTAGATCGTTAGATGTTTATCTGCAAACAATTCAGTTATAGTTACTATTTTTTTAATTTGCTCATTCAATCAAAGACGCTGTTATTGACATTATCAGTGATAATAAAGCTATTCAATTATCTTCCAAATAATTATTATTATTGAATTGATGTTTGTCTGCAGGAAGTATGTGTATTGTAGTCATAGCATTGTTGTTTCAAATGCAACGCTACGAAGCAAACAATAGCGCAATCACGTAGAAATTAGACTATTTTGTTCATATCAAACAATAAAATGTATTTTCCTTTTTTATTTTAAATATTTTTAAAATAAGAAGAAATAGAGAAATAGAGAGGGAGACCTTAAAATGATGATTTTAACATTCTTTTTTATTTAAGACATGAATTAACTTTATTTAGAATATTCATAAATGTTTACTTTTTTCGGGCTCTAAGAGGTGTCCGGAAAATAATTTTCATTATGGATGCGAATTCTGTCCGTCAAAGTGAAAGAATCAACAAAATTGCAAACACAATGATTTACTGAAGAAGGAATGATATGTAGATCATGAGAATCGCATTAAATCATAACCGATAAAAGCAGTGGAATTATGAATTTGCAATCTTCTTGATCTGCTCTTTAGAAACGGACTTTAAAGTATAAGTAAAAAGTTTTTGTTTTTGATTTTCTAAGCTCACGTGAATAAGATTTAGAGCATCATATTTAAACTGGCATTTATTTATTTAGATGTTGTTTATTTGTAAAACCTAAGATTGTTTTATTTACTTTGAAGTTTCTCCTTCTTTTATTGCCAAATCTTTAGTTGAAGAGGTCATTTCAGTTCACATATACTTATACTATCGATTAAAAATTAATTTTTATTGGCGATTGTTTAATAACTTAAATCGATATAATTTATGATTACATTTCGAATTACAATTGTAATTCGAAATGTCTATCATTTCCTAAATAATTATCATTTGTTTTAAATGATTTCTATCGTTTAAAATACTTGTTTTCAATTATTCCATATGATGTGATCATTGCTTTATAAATAACGACTATTTTTATCATAATTAAAATGTTAAAATTAAATTAACTATAATTAAATTATTATTTAAATAATAATATAATACACAGTTAATACTAATTACGAAAGAGATTTTTAAAATATTTTTTAAACGAATTCTAAAAATAATAACTTAAAAGTATCAATAGATTGAAAAATTATAAATAAAGCTGTTTTCTTATTA
>JAQIYA010001068.1:0-14767 GCA_034699355.1 Microtritia minima | reverse complement strand
AGTAAATTAGGGGTCGATAACAATAACCGGTCATTAGTCGTGTGTAACAGTCGACTCAATTAGAATACTTTTTTTCAAACATAAAAATTATATTTCTGCACAAATTATAAAAATTAGTTTGTTTGTGTATATTTCAGATATATTTACTAATCCATGCCAACAGTTCCGTTAAAAAGCGTCGTTTCCACACAAAAAAACGTCTCGACGTTAAAGCACATTACGAAATGTGAATTTGATAAATAGGGGCACAAACTCACAGCATATGGTATAAAAAAGTTGTGCTCTTTTGAAGAGCTTCACATGTCTCTTAGTAAATAATACTCACATCGACACACAATCAATAAATTTCTGTTTGAACTTCACTTAATTAGTTAATGAAATTAAAACTATTTTGTTTTTAAATAGTGTTATGTATGAACTGCAGAAAAATGAAATTATACTGACAATCAATATTTAAACTATTTAAATGATAGTAATTTACATTTTATAAGCTTAATATAATATTAATAAATTTCACAAAATAATAAATAATATAAAAGTGGAATTTCGATAATAATAGAATTGGTAACAAGAAATGGCGATTTGACTTATTATGAATTTAAGATAACATTGAATTTATGATTGAATTTAAGTGTTAAGAGGACATATAAAATAATAAAGTTTGTGTTTCGAATTAAAAATTATTGAACAGTTAAAAATTAAACCTCAAAGATTAAATTGAAAAAATCAATAACGAAACAGATGAGAAAATTTTATTTAATGTTTTCAAATGATTGATTGGCGTGATTGAGAGCATCTTATTTTTGACATTTTCAAACTAAATTTATTTCACATAATAAATAGACTCGTTAAACACCAAAAATGATTGGTTAAGTCTATCGACACGCGATAATTTCAACAAACAGTTATTCAGTTCAAAATGATAATCTTTTAAGTGAGGTGTGGTTTTATGAATTCGTTTCAGATATGTTTAACCACCGAAACGAGCCAATCAGCAACAAATACACGAGCATTTAATTTCTGTTTTTTAAAATTTATTTGATTAAATTGTTAGACTTGTTCGACAGTAAAATTCATTATAAAATTAATATCGCATTAAATTTAAATTTTTTTATTTATCTTTTTTCAAACTCTATCATTACTTTAGGAATAGTAAATTTCACTTGAATTGCGTCTAAACTTTTTTCCGGTAATACGAAATGATGAATAAATTCATAGTTGCATTCATGGTTGTTATGAAAATGATAGTAATTTTATTTATTTCTAGTTTTATAAGCAAAGATTTAGAGGTAATAAATTCTCAAATTCAGAAAAACGATATCTAAAAGAATGGCCACAAAAAAACATCATATCAAAGTGATATGATTTTATTTGCATAATATTTAAATCAGTTAAAAACTTTTATGAAATAGCGTGTAATTATTATTATTAAAATTAAATAACAAACACATCATTTCGAAGAGAATGTATTTTCCGAAGTTAAGGGTTTGATATCCTTATGCCAGACTTGAAAAGCCTTTGTCAAAAAATTTCATCGATTTTAAGAACTAATAGAAAAGTAAGCACAAAATCACATCAAAAAACAAAAAAAAAATTCAGCAAAACTCAATAAATGTTAAACGAAATAAAATCTTAAAAAACAATCACATCTATAACAATGTAACAAATAAATCGGAAAATCTCATTAAAATAAGCATTTTCATGGAATATAAATAAGTTGTGCAACTATTCAAACAATTAAAACTTAGAGCATTGAATTTAACAAAATTGCAAAATTATTTAAGATTAAATTTTTAATAATAAATTAAAATTTGTTCAGAGATAGAATATGCAGACAAATCTCAGCGCATGAAAGCATTTTTTTTATACAGAATTTTATTTAAAAAAATAATAATAATAAATGCAAATCTCGCGCATCTTTATCTTAATTCAAGAGGAAAGAGCTTTATTTTAGTGTCTTCACTACGATATGCGAACGCAAAATCAATAATTTTCAGGACTGAAACAACACGAATGCAAACTTTAAAATATAGGGGATAGCAGTGTATTACGAGAGACAGAGAGAGTCAATTAGAGGCGAGATATAGCTCGCAATAAGTTTGATTTGCATATACGCCACACCGAAGTATAAGCACAATAAACATAAATAAAGAGTTGGCGAGCAATTGACTGCAAGCGTGACGCTCGGTCTGATACGTGTCTTACACGTTACCATTCATTAACAATGGCTGGCAATTCGCATAATGCTATCGCTTTACTGATCGCAACCGCACTTTATTTAGTTATCGGTGCCAACAATTTTTATTGTTGGCGTTATTTCTCGTTTCAATTATAAACCACACGTTTAATCATCAATCAAAATGATTTTATATGGCTCCTCGTTGACAGCTATTGTGGTGATTGACTATTTCGACAATTTTGACTCCACTTTTAAAAGCGATATATATTTTAATAGCAGTAGCAATAAAGCCATCAATAGCTCGACTACTTATTATAAATGTTAGAGAAATGCTTGAGAAATTTCAAAAAATCGTTTTTTTACTCCACTCGACTATTCAATATTTGATATTTGATATGCGGCTAATGAGGGCTAAGTATTGATTTTTGTCATCGCTCGTCAAACACATTCATTTGATTCAGCATTTAGTTTTTAATTATAGTGAACTGTAAATTTCGTTTCATTTCATAATTATGTCATGAATTAATTAAATCTAAACTAATGAAAAGTGAGAGTCATATAAGTTATACGATAAGTCGTAACACTTAAGGCGCGAATGCCAAACAAATCGTGCCGTACTCTCGAAGAGAGTGATTCGCTTGATTTCAAACATTCGCCTCAATTCGCGACAACCAATTTAAATAAATAAGTGAAGACATTGATATTTCATTATTCGATTACATGGAGTTTGTTTTAAATGTCAAGAGAAAGTGCGGCCCAATTTATGCGCGACAGTTCATATCGATGTCTATCTATTGATATATGGCTATACAGATATTAAACGCCAACAATAGTATTGATAAAATATAATGACATAGTCTAATGATAGAATCTATTCACGTCAGTGAATCAAATTCGAGATGAAAAAGATGGGGGAAAATGTCAAAAATATCAAATTTCTCTCAAATTTTTTGACATAATTTGGAGAAAAAAAAATAAGCATTAAAAAAACGGGTACCCATTTTGATATTTAAAAAAAAGTACATAGCGATCAATTATGCACGAGTTAGAGCTATAATATTTGATGCCATGTGTCATGAATGCGCCTCAAATGCCGAAATCATTATCTGATTTACAATAAGCTAAACACGAATTTCTCATATTCGCGATTCTGTCATTTCATATTTATTTAGGTTAAGCATTCGCCAAAACTTTGCCAGACCTGCGGCTGAATAGCGATCACACACACACACACACACGCTCTCGATGACGAAAATGGATGGCAATAAACGGCGACAGGAATTGTGGGCCAATCAAAAAATCATATCTTACAAGTGCTAATAGAAAATTTGCTAAATGCTCGATAAAAAATGCTGGCAGCGAATGGATTGCATTCGCTTAATGCATATATTTATTTGAATAATGACGCACTTTTGCGTAATATTCATGCAAATTTTAGCTGTTGTATACACTATATCTTAATTACTAAAGAAAAACAAAAACAATAAATAAATAGAGATTATTATAAAGCTTGTAATTAGATTTTCTACTAATTATTTAAATGGAGTTATCTTTAGCGCAGTTCTGCGAGTTTTTATTTTACGCTCAAGTATTCCAAATGGAATATCAAATCATATAAAAATATCAAAAATAAAAATATCATATATATATATATTATTTGAGTTTAAAATTAAATGTTAGCTAATCATCATTTAGAATTTAAAAATTTAATAATATTAATTGCGTTAAATAAATCTTAGAGTAAAATAAAAGCGTATTAATTATAAATTAGTTTACAAATTACCAAAAATTTTACAATTAAATAATTTATATTAATTAAGTAAATATTCAGATATGAATATGCTATAATGAATTATATAATTAGATTAATTATTAAATTATTAATGAATTATTTATATTCCTTATATAGCAAAATGAATATTATGAAAAATTATAAAATAAATTGATTAATTGATAGAAATGAAGTGAAATTAAATGCTAGTATTATATGTATTCAATGATTTTTTTTTGTAAAAATATCACAATTGCAATTTGCAAACATTGCATACATGCGGAAAATTTCTGTTTCAAACGCATTTTTCAATTGCTATCGGTTTTCGTTTTTTCATAGTTGTTTAAAAATTTTCATAAATCTATTTTCTTTAAACAAATTATGCAAATAAAAGTGAAATTTGGTAAATAAATAGCAATTTGTTCACATAAATTTTGAGGGAAAAAAAGTTTAATTTCATTATTTGTTGTTAAATTTAAGTTTACATTATGTCTTAACATAATTCTTATTTTAGTTTATTATATAGTAATTTGCAAAATGTGTTTTTTCAGATTTAGTCATACAATTAATTTCGAAACACATATAAACAGAAAATTAACTCAAAGTAATAAATTTAAAAATTTTTATAAAAAATTTTAACATATTTCGTTTGGCCCCCAATTGTTTTTGAAAATTGTAAATAATTTTTTACAAATTATTAGTCAATAATAAAAAATCATTTTTAAGCAAAAAAATTCTAAATTAATTTTTACACAATTATTTTCTCGAAATTTGTTTTTTCCGTTTCGATATAGTTTCTCCTCTTAAACCCCGTATCGACGGCTTTCGCGCTTTCTCTCAGTTTTAACAATTTTCTCGATCAGAAACTCCAATAAATGATACTCCGTATAGAGTTTAGTCACCAAAATTAACATACATTAACATAAAACTCGCACTACGTTTAACTTTTATCATTTTAACTATTTTTAAAAGTAAAGTTAAAGCAAAATTAACTCATTAAAAACAAAAGAGCATATTTCCAACATTCACTAAAAAAAATAATGGCGCATACATTAGCGCTTTATTTTGTATATTTATCGCAATCATTGCCAAAAACGTTGGCATTAAATACAATGCGAATATCAGAAATTTGTTAGCTTTCTCTGTAATATTTTTTTGTTATGTATTTCAGAAAAGAACTTTTCACTTTCATAATTAGTCAATTTCTCTCTTTTCCTCCGGAAAAAAGTCAAGAAAGAACAGCAAAATTAAAGTATGTCACGATTATAAGACATTTATAAATGTTTGAGACGAATAATGCGAACTTAAATTACAAAATTGCAATTTCTTTTCAAATATTTTATTTGGTTAAGCTTTTTATGGTAGTAGAGATTTATTTGTAAAAAATGTAAATCACTAAAGTGTTCGGTTGCTGGTCGTGAGTATTGCGAACAGTAGTGGAGTGATTCGCGTTTAATTATTCTTGAGTTTATATGCATATCGAAGTGAACATCATATGATATGCTAAATATGGTTATTCGCTTCTTTGTCAGGCTTTGTGATACACGACGAAAGCGAATTACCATATTTGCAATGTTTTTCTATGTATGCGTCTTTTAAGTACGGTATTTAAAATAAAGACTCTTCATTTTACAAAATCAAATAAAAATCACTTTAATTCAAATAACATTAATAAACCAAAATTTCTATAATACTAATAAATTTTATGATTTTCAAAAAAAATCTTAGCTATTTTAAAATTTTATTGCTAACTTAAATAGTACTTATGTTTGAATTATGTTCTCTTAAAATTTTTAAAACAATCCATTTTAAAATCTACAAGATTTTCTTTGGCTATAAAGTTTTTTAAATTAATATTTGGCTCAATTCTTTAAAAAGTTACTTATTTCTTACTGATAACATTATTTTCAACAATATATACAATATTCAATACCACTCTTCAATACTCCACATCACTCTACAACACTCAATACTGATTAATTAATTTAAAATTCAATTTATTTTTACATTAAAAATTGTTTGAAATTCTCGAATGAAATTATTAAATAATTTGTCATTAACTTTATTTTTGATATTTAAATCCATAACAATTCTCTTATTAATTTCTTAGATGCGAGTATAGCCGAAGAAATGTAATACATATAAGTTTAACATTAAAAGATAAAATGTCTAAAAAAGTCTGCCTTTATATATATATATGAAAATGGTATGAAAAATCTAAAACATAAAAGTGATAAAATTTCATTTAAATATAGCCTCATTAGCCATAAAAGCCAATAAATCAGTTTGAATAGTGTTCCAAAATGAAAAAAAAACATTGAAAACGTTTTCGATTTTGTAACAAAATTATCTGAAGAGAGAACTTTTAATTACGCCACAATGATTTATAACAAAAACATTTATTTTTTGGCGAAACTCATAGCTGTACAGAGTATTGCGATTATAAGCGCCGATTCAAAGTGAATTATCAGCGCAAGCATTCAATACTATGAATATAAGCAATAAAAAAGTTTAACTTAATTTAAACTGTTTTCGAACAAAAGAATTATAATTGTCTTAAAATGCAATATTTTAAGAATATTTTATAACGCAAATACAATTAAAACTAATTATTATAAGATCAATTATAATTTTTTTAATAGTCTATAAACTCTAATGAAACCTCTAAGAAGTCTAATTTACAGCATTTGGTTATAACGTTTCATTAAAGATACTAGCATTTGATTATTTAAATAAGCCACCATTAATTCAAGATATATTATCTAATTTGTCAAAAGCTAGCTTAAGGATTAGGTGACGGTCTTTACCATCAACTGATAGAGAAAAGATCAAATGACTATTTTATACTATTTTAAGTTGTCGACCAAGAGATATAAGTTTCGACATTTATATTAATTATGTAATTGAATGAAGTAATTCAGTTGTAATAAGAGATCGCTGAATGTTGTGTATATAAAAATAATTTATTAAAAATTATATATTCCTAATATAAGAAAAATAATTATAAAATTAGCTTATTATAACAATTTGTTTTCGAAAATTTGTTTTTAATAAGAAATTGAAGTATAAAAACAAAGAATTAAATAATAAAAATATTTATAATTAAATTTTAAAAATTAATTGAATATCTTTATATGAAAAACAGCATTCATTACAAGTTAGTCATTGATAAACGTCGTATTATAGACTCGTGTTTTCAATTAAAGTAAATTTTGATATAATTACTAAAATAATGAATAACTAAATTAAATGTAAAAACATAATTAGCGAGCATAAAATTAAGCCAAAATCACATTTCACTAAATTATTCAAATATAAAAATAAAATTATTCAAAAGAATAACAAATTAAATGCCAAAACTGGTAATACTTTTAAAACCTTAAAGGAAACTAAAGTGATTTCTGATTATTGAATTCTTTAAATAATTTATTAATAAAGTTGATTAAAATTATTGTTTATTATGAACAATAAACTTTAAATCAAAAGAGTTCACAATAACCATTTTTAACTGTCAAATTTTAAAACAAAGATTTTATTTAAAAATTTTAGGACTATTTTAATCGCAATACAATATAAAATTACAATTATTGCACAAATTTGAACACAATCATGAAAATTAATCATATATGAAGAATAAAGTGTATAATCCTGTTGTCATAATGACAAAACTACATGAATAACCAATAAAATTAATTTGTATTTTCCGCTCGTTTTGGTCAATGCACTAAATGCGCTTATAATGGCAAATGTTTGATATTTATTTATTTTTTTACATACTTGTATAAAATTAAAGTTAATATATTTCATAAGAACTTAACTTATTATAAATTTTATGCGATAATTTATGCGATTTATAAACTTAAACTCAGACACCGAGACTCGGACTGAATTTTTTAAGGAAAACTCAAACACAGACTCGGACTTTATCAAAGATCTCCAGAGTCCTGGTCTGCTCGGCATTACTTAAACGTCATCATACCTATACATTTATAAGCACATTACTATTTACATTTAGTAAAGAGTATTTAAGTTTCTATTCAAAGAGGTTAAATCCTGTTCAGTGTTGTTGATAAAAGGCAAATACTCTATTCATATTTCCAAATTCTATTTATAACTAACAAAAAAATGAAATATTTTGGTGCTTTGAAACATAAGATTTTCGCGAATCGCTTAAAATTTATAGCTAATAACAAAATTTTAAAAAATATTTTCAAATTTAAGTGCAAATTATTGCTTGAATTTTAATCATGTTTAAAAATCATGCGAATGAACATATAAAACAATTCAAATCAATTCAATTTTTGAGAAATAATTTTTATCTCTAACTTATCAAACTATAGACCCGAAACCCTCCGCAGGGGAAAGAGAAATAAGTGGTCGCCGAAAGCGATGGCCATTTTATGATATTTTGTCGATCCAAACATGTCCTGTTAGTTAGACATTAAGACCAAAATATCATATCGCGATTTTATGTGTCTTTAAGGATAAATAATAGATAAGTTTAACATATTGTATAGTCAAAGCATAATCAAAAAATATTGCCACCATTTCGCAGTTTCTTTTATAAACAATAATTATTGACAACAATGACATTTACACATAAATTGTAGTTAACATATCATATGTAAAAAAATCTATGGATCATTGAGATTAAAAATAAAGTCATGAAAGAGTTTTTTTGAAATGCTATTATAAAAAATATAAAAATTTCCTATTATTTAAAACATATACGCCTAATTTTTAATAATCCACATCACAATTGTAAGCATGCTCTTCAAAATATAGATATTTTAAAGCGTTAACTCAACTCATTAATAAAAAAATAATAATAATTTCATTTAATTTCACTGCTCGTCGATATCATTATTAATACGAGTTGGCATTCATAGAATTGATTTTTCGTTTATTAAGCATTCATTCATTCAAACCAGACTGAAGTGAAAGCGTTTAATTTGATAAACACTTCTATTTGCATACTTAATTCTATTGTAAATCAACATAAAAATGAAAAATAATAAATTTTATCAGTAAAAGACAATCGTAGATAATCACGCGTTCGTCGCAAATATTCAAATGTAAACGCTTTCAATTTACAAATTGATTGTTGAATAAATTATCAACAAATTCTTTCGAAAGTTAAGGACGCACTTAAGTGTAGAGGTGTAAAGTGAAAATTGTTTTCGGTATTCAAACTAAAAGAGAGATAATGAAAATTTTGAAATTTCGTAGACTACACGAACAAAAGTAACTTTAAGTTACATATCGGCAAAAATATAATAGTCAGTAAAAATAATAAACAAACTAAATATTATTTAATTACAAATTTATTTAATTGCAAGCGTTGTTTTAAAGTATTGAATAGAATAAAGTAAAGATCGTTTTAGAATATTTAAATTTTGAATTTAATGTTTACATGATTTAATCATTCGTATAGAAAAAAGTATTACAAATTTTTTGTTTGGGATAAAAAATGAAAACAAAAGAAAAAGCACACAAAACGATTTACACCTCTAACATAAAGACAGCTAAAGTAATATATTCGGCAGAGAGAGGACTGGCGTTCAAATGACAAGTAATTTCGATTTGAGTGCAGATTTGATTTTCAATTGGATCGATAAAAACGTTAAGAAAAACGAGTTTGAAATCATTCTTACGCTGTAATTGATTAGCAATCAGTAGCACTGACGACACGAGTTAACATTTTAAATAATGACTCGAAATATGCACACATCTATTTCGTTATATTTAACTTCAACCTCATTAAGCGCTTCAATTTGTTTCGGTTTGTGATATTATATAAAAAGCATTTCCGAGTCTAACATTAAAAATTCATAGCTGGTATTTTGAATGGAGAATAAGATGCAAAACAATGAGCCAAAACAAAAATAAAATAAATGCAAATAAATTGGAAAAAGTTGGAGAAATGCAAAAATTGGCGTCTCTATCGAAACGCGAATTCAAATCGATTTCAAACCGAATCGATTTCAACGCATTCGAGCCGCGAAAGTAATTCGACAGATAATTATGCAAATTTAATGCATATTCATATGAGTTGAACGTTTCAAATACGTAACACAAAAATCATTAAATTGTATATACAGTGTATATATTTTACTGTATTTAATTAAACACAATAAAAACACTGTGTAAATAAATATCAATGTGCGAGCAAATGCTTTTGAAAAGAAAAAATACAGTTAAGTAATAAACTTTTCAGTCAAATTGAATGCCGTTCGCTATAATAATTAAAGTTTTTCGGTCTAATTTTAGCTGATATTAAATCTGTGCTTAATTTTTAAAAATACTAGTTGTCGGCGAATCAATTTGATTAATTTCGTAATAACAGAGCTCGACTGCGAGCTTTGCGAACTAATGCTGTGTTTTGTGCTCAATTCAATTTGGCTGCTCTTCGCGTAACCCAACACCAAGTTTGCAAACGCCAAACACTTCGACACCAATAATTATTAGTATGAATTTACAGCATTTCATTCGAATTTTACCGAAATTAAATTAATTTATTTTTGTCAGATTCTTGACGTTTGCGTACGAATTAGTTTCAAATCAAGCGCAACGCAATAGCAATCAATTCAACGGACGAAATGAATTGATTCGCCACTAAAACATTGAATTTATAATCTAATAAATAAGTTAACAGCGATTTGTTTACGCAATTAGAACCGATTTAAACGAATAGTTGAGTTAACAGTTTAATAGTTGAGTTATAGAAATGAATGAATCGTGAAAACAATTAAAAGTAATAACTAAATGCTATCTAATAAGTGGATATACATACCAATGGTGGTCAACACAGTGGTGGCGAAATAGAAAGCGCCGGAAAACTTCCACTGAATGCCGGCCTTGTGGGGCACACTCTTGATGACAACGGTGGTGAGTATCTTGAAGTCGTCGTCACTGATATTGTATCTACTCTTCATCATCGCTTCGACTGTATCCAAAGCGTGCTTTTGTTTCTCCTCGTGTTCCGACTCTAACGCATCGAAAATCGCTGCTCCGACGAGCAAATATGTAAACGTGCACACAATTAGACTGAGAGTACGAATGTTCTGTCTTTTCATTACGGCGTTTCACTGCTGCGAGCAGTGCTCTGCACGTACTCGAGCCGAGCTCTCAGCCCTACTTCATCACCGATTATCGCATCGTTTGCATCGCCTTTTCCCGATCTCACGTCTCAATTGCGAGCATTATATACGAGTTACGCAATTGCTTGGCCAGTAATTATAACGAAAAAAAGTTGTACACATAGGCGTTAAGAGAGCGACAGACACAGCGAGGCAGTGGTACAGCACTAGCGAGCACTCGTACAGCACTCGTAGAGCAGGCGAACAGCAGTGGCAGCAGTGGTACACGCTTTGAAAAAAAGCTAACACTGACTCTTCCAAAGCTGAACTCGAAAGGGAAGCTCTCTTCCATTCGCACACACTCTCGCACGCTCTCACTCTCTCCCACTCTCTCTCCCATACTCTCGCTGTCGGCTCTCTCTCTCGACGTCATACTCGTCGCTATGCCGACCGCATTGCGCTCCTGTTGAGCGACTTAATACTTTTTTGCACTAATCTTAAACGCTATACAAATACTGTACAGCCATAGAGAGTCTGGCGTAGAGTAGAGGCCCAGATATATAGCCGACCATAAGCGGCATCGCTATATGCCGGCAGTGTATTCGCTGTATAGCGAGTCTACAACAGCAGTGGACATCACTTCCTGCAGCATTATTTGCTCCCTTCCTCTACTTTCCCTTTTATTTTATATGTCGCTCTTTCTCTCTATATATATTGCATTTGGAGAGTAAGACCGTTCGCGTCTTTTATACACTTTGCTATTGCAGTCACACTCAAAATGCGGCAAATCATCACAAATCTGGATTTCACTACAGTTTCTCGTCTCTCGTTTCGCGCCACCGATACTCTAAATATATAGATGGATATACAGTATATTTTTTTTATTTTTAAATATTGAATATTAAGTAGAAAAACAAACAGAGGCGAGGAATGGGTTGCGAGTGAGGCAGCGGTTGTGCGAAAGTGCATGTCTGCATGTATCGCATTAGTAAATTGCTTTTTATTTTTATCTCGCGTTTATACTTAATTTGCAGACTCTAATTCTTGAGCATTAACTGAGGCCTGCAATTGGGACGACGACTGCAAATCGCAATATAATCGCCACTTTTGTTTCATCTCAATCCGAGCCAATCGTTTCGCCGTCGATGTACGCCAATACCAGTATCTCGTCTCTCGTTTAAAGTCAATTATAAGCGCCATTACGGTCGACATTCTTATTATTCGTGTTTTTAGTCGTTTTACTTTGAAATTAATTTCCTTAAATATGCGGCAAAATATATTTGAAAAGCTTAACCGAAAAAAGGCGAACACAATAAGGAGTATAGAAAGTCATTTTCTAAACGCGGTTTTGATAATAGTGTATTAAAGTTAACATAGCATTATCTATCGCTTGTTAAGCGTTGGCAAATGTTTGACGACTATTGAGCACATGATTACACAATATTTGCAATTGTATTGCCGTGTATTGCGCTTAACTTTTGAGAATTGCATTTTTTGCTAAATCATGTCAAACAGAATCCTTATGCCAGAGCTAGTGATTAATTTGCGTTCGTGTTGTGCTGTGTGTAGTGTTGTGTGTGTTGTGCTCAGCGTTTGCTACCAATGTATGGCACACTACGCGCGCATAAGTATTACTTTTTTCTCTCTTTCATTCTTTATTCATTCTTCATCTTCGCTATAATAGCGCAGATTATTATCCCTTGAAAAGACTATTATTATGTATATAAAGATAATGCGCTGTAAAAAAAGAGATAAGAAACATATAATACATTGATTCTCAATTACTTCAATTATTATATTTATTTCTTCTAAAGCTTATTTCATTAGAGAGAATTAATTCAAGAAAGCCAATAACCAAGTTTGAGTCGTTAACATGAATAGCGCTCATGCACTGACTCGCACAGCGTTACACAGTGTTTGTATTGTATTCATACAAATATTATGTAAGATTACACATACTCTCCGATCGCAACTAAATTTTTACAGTGCATATGTGGCGCATTGGTTTGTGAAATATTGAAACTTACTTTCGAAACGCTCGCACCAGAATTTACTAATCATAAAGATCGAGACTAATAAAAACAATTTATACGGCGAACGAAAAAATAATCATAAAAGCGAATGCGATTCAGAGTAAATTATATTTTTTGATTTGCTCTGAATTGCAATCATTATATAAGCGAAAGGCGATGTGAGCCGCAGGCAAATGAATGCCTCTCTCGTCTCTCTCTCTCTCTCTCTCTCTCGTCTCTCACCTCTATAAGCAATTCGTTACTATCTTTTAGCGACTGTTGACGAGATAACTGCTTTTGTCTTATCACTTATGCAGGCAGTGATCAAATTCTTTAGAAATGCATTGTGTATGTAATCTAATTTCCTCATCAAACTCTCTCCATTCGGAGGCACAAAAAAATGCCCGCAATTCTCATTCATCTCTTTCATTCGCCTTTTTTTTGATTCTGATTTTTCGAAGTTAATATCGAAAATATCAGACTCGGGTTTATTGTGTGTTGAGGTCGGATTGCGAACAGAGTCGGCAGTTATGCAGAGTTGGTGTTAGTGTTGGTGTTGGCGTGTCGTTCGGTGACACAACTGACGGCACGAGTTTCTGCATTTCGCGCATTCTATCACACATTTTACTGACTCGCGGAGTCATATATTGCCAGCATATAAGGAAAAATATTTTTGCGAAGCTGTGGCTAAAAATAGCAACGAAGCAAAGTTAACTCCAAACAGTGAATTTAGGGCACATTTATTTATAGCTACGGTAAGCTTCACTCTCACTAGCATTAGGAACAGACGCGAGTGTTGTGCGAGTCTGTTGTGCGCCGCGAACGCTCATCTCAATAGCGATCGCATTAATGAGTTCGCATCACCAGCTCTATCATTGCCGACATGAGCGAAACCGAATTTAAATATAATTTAATTATGCCTCAAAGCCATAATTGTCAACCATATTCTCAAACAATGCTGGCCTTTATTCCTATTTGTGAGCTGCTTTTATCCCAACATCTCTCCATCTTTATTATGCTCGTAATAACATTTGAATTGTTTGGTCAAATAAGTTATTGCGTTAAATAAGACATTATTGAAGCGCAATAAACGCGAGCGAGAAAAATATCTATAAGTCATAGTCGGCTAAAGAAGAACAATGCGAGTGTTTCTATACTTTATTCTGATGTCAGCCTAACTTCACTATGATATCTCAAGCCAGCGACCAATGATGACCAATGAAGAGCAATCGGATTATTCTCATGTTCCATATGTGCAATAAATAGTGACAAACACACTATGATCTGCACTCTATTCCTCCCAAACCAGTGTCGGCCAGAAATTGCAGAATAAATGCAACACTAATGCTGACAAATACAGTGCGCTCTATATTTGACGACGCATTTACAGAGTATACAACAAAATGAGGGCATAATTTACATTTAATAAATGAATTTAAAAAATTAATTAATTAAATTGCTATTTAAACTTTTATACTTAATTTTGAGCATATTTTTTCTAAATTTTTTAATTATTAAATGAAGAATTTTTAAGAAACAAAGACAATGGACTGACACGATAAAACATTTTCTTAAAATTTGGACAGTATGGCCAGTATAGTGGTTGACAAATGAGTCTATACATTAAGAACATAGAACATGTTATTTAGATAGACTAATATTTATGCAAGTTTTTACTAAAAATTCTTTAACAATACTTTAATGAAGTATTAATGAGAAAATACTT
>JAQIYA010001067.1:0-14773 GCA_034699355.1 Microtritia minima | reverse complement strand
TATTTTGTGTTTGGCAAAGCAAGCTTATGGATTTGACATGTCCGTCCGTCTGGCTGGCTGTCCGTCTACCCCTCCCGATGAAGGGAAGGAACCATAAGTGGGCCCAATTTAATGCCACTTACATAGTGTTTTAATTTGTCTAAATCTCTTTATTAACAAAGGGATACATAATATACATATAGCGCGAACGGATTGAGCGCTTACGTAACCCACGAATAATATAATTAAATGTTAAAATATGCTCATAATAGTGTTCGATCAATCAATTATACTTCTTTGTTCTTTGTTCAGCATTAACTTTGAATAATAAAAGTTTACTATTTTATAAAAATAAGAAATTGAAAAGTAATTGAAAGTTATTGATGGTTAAATCACTTAATTTAAACCACTGTGTACTTTGCAATTAATTAATTACAATTGTAAGTAATTAACTTAATTCACTTGATTTCACTAAATTTATAGGTCAAAATCAAAGCCAGTGATGCTATTTATTTCAAAAGTCTGATGTGTAATATATTTTGCACTTTTTTAAAACTTTTTAAAGTTCAATATTTTCAAAAGAATTTTTTGTTGACAAAAAAATTAAAATATTTTTAAATATAGAACTAAATATTAAACTCAGATAAATGTAATAAATTATTACTAATAATACAGTCATAAGAGATTGAGTTAAGGTTTGACAAAACTCGTATGTTTTAGACTCTCAAAAACTTTTCCAATTGAAGATTTGACGAGAGATCAAAGCAATATAATTAACATTAGTATTATAAAGTTCATACTTTTTAACCTTAAAAGTGCACATATTGTTCAACTTTGTTCAAATAGTGTCGAGTTATTGATGCTATAAAATGTTCAGTCATACCAGACTTCAAATCATTGTGTCGTACATGAGATAAAGCTGACACCACTGACATATCGCAACCACTCTCTCATTGCTTTGAATCGGTGCGCAACTGGTAGTGCGGCAAAGATGGTGAAGAGGAAGAGCAAGCGTCAGCCACTGACCAGACCAAAGCTGCTCAAACCTCTGCAGAAGGAATTCAACTGTCCGTTCTGTAATCAAGAAAAGTCATGTGAAGTGGAGATGAATAAAGTGAGTCGGACCGCCACTATTACTCGTGGAAAATGTTCGGAGGACTTCGTGACCGCCATCTCATACCTGACCGAACCGATCGACGTCTACAGCGAATGGATCGACGCCTATGAGGCCGTCCACTCGTAACTCGTTCTGTTACCCTTACCTCTTACTCAATACATTTTAACTTTTTTTATAGTTCATACTTTTCAACCTTAAAAGTGCACATATTGTTCAACTTTGTTCAAATAGTGTCGAGTTATTGATGCTATAAAATGTTCAAACATTCACCGACTTCAAATCATTGTGGTGTACATGAGATAAAGCTGACACCACTGACATATCGCAACCACTCTCTCATTGCTTTGAATCGGTGCGCAACTGGTAGTGCGGCAAAGATGGTGAAGAGGAAGAGCAAGCGTCAGCCACTGACCAGACCAAAGCTGCTCAAACCTCTGCAGAAGGAATTCGACTGTCCGTTCTGTAATCAAGAAAAGTCGTGCGATGTGGAGATGAATAGAGTGAGGAAGACGGCCACTATTACTTGTCAGAAATGCTTGGAGGACTTCGTGACCACCATCTCATACATCACCGAACCGATCGACGTCTACAGCGAATGGGTTGACGCCTATGCGGCGGTGAACTCGTAACTCGTTCTGTCACCCTTACCCTTACCCTTACCTCTTACTCAATACATTTTAACTTTTTTTATTGAATTATAAATTGTTTAAAATATTTTAAATGACACGTACAAAATTTGTTTAACTTAATTTGATGTCAATTTTCATGTGCATGTTATTGCCTTTTTTTAATTATACTTAATTTTTATTATGCTTGAACTTATGTTTGCATTTTATTTTAAGTTTGTTTATCTACATAAGTAAATAAAGATTCAATTCAAAGATGAAATTGTCAAAATTTATTTTAAATAGTTTACTATTATGTATATTGACAGTATTATAATATATGACAGTACGGGATTTACGTTTAAAGTTAGCTATTAAACCACAAATAATATAATTAATGTTAAAATAAAATTAATAACAAACAAAGCTGAAACTAATTAATAGCTGTAAATTAAGTGAAGATTTAGTTTCGCCAATACATGTTTAGGCAAAGCGAGCGCTGAAATGCGAAAAACAGTGCGGCATAACCTAGTATTCCGTAAACCTAATTAGGCGTCATTAATGACATAATTAAAAATTGCGATTATGAAAAATTGAGCCAATATTTAGGAGCGCAGAAAATGTGGTTAAATATCCGTTTAATAAACGTATCAAACTTTTAAGTGTAAATATTTTTCACATTAGCCTAACTTAATAAAATAGCGCATATATTTTTATAAGCCATTAACTAAACAGTAATTAGCGGATATGTATAGCAATTAAAAATTATGAAACTAATGCCATTTGGTTTCGATATTTATCGATACCATCTGTTTGTTTCGTTTTCTATATTTAGATTAAAGTTTCTGTATTTTTATTTTATTGATTTTATTATTGACAAAAATTTTCATCATTTAGATAGAAAAAAATATAGATGACCGTCAAACATAAAAGGTTATCACCTGAGAAATAAATCCATTAAAGGTCGTGAATTGGATTTCATTTTTATAAATTTTAATGCACGTTAAAAGTTAAAGCGCAAAGTAAAACAGAAAAATAAAAGATAAGAGAATGATTAATCAATTGCAGATAAAATATAAGGTGCATGAAAAGTGCATTATAATTCACATTTAGAAAGTGTTCATTTAAATAAAAATTTGTGTGTTGCCTAATTTTGAAGATGTGGGGTAATTAACTTAAATTTTCATTTTGCTGATTAATATAGAAATTTTCATTAATACCACGTCAATCAATTAATTATTTTTTCAGAATTAATTATTCCTAGAATTATGCTTAAATTATTTGATTGAGTTCACAATAAATTAGAATCAAATCATTTTTTTTTAAAGTACTCCTAAAAACAAAATTATCAATAAAAATAAAATAATTTTCTCAGAAACAAATGCAACTAAAAATTTCATTGAATAATCCAAAAAATTGTCCTTTGTTTGTATAGATAGTATTTTTGAAAAATATATAGTTATTTATTATTCAAAAAAGATTATTTTAAAAATAAATTGCAAATAAAATAATCAATTTTGCTTTTATTTTGTTTTACTAATTATTGCAGAGTCTCAACAATAATAATAATAAAGCTAATTAATCAAACAATGAAGAAAAAAGATGTTTAGCTGAAAACAAATGTATACTGAAGCTGGAGATTAAGTTACAGATGGCTATCATTTATTATGGCATTAATCGATACAAGTCAATATGAGATATTTACTATTTAATAATATCAATCAAGGCTAATATATAGACACAGTATTGTTGTAAATGCACGAATAATTACTTTACCTGCAACAATAATTATTCACAATTTAAAGCATATTTAGCATTTTTTATATAAATAAGGAATCTCAAAGTGTCTCTCTCTCTCTCTCTCTCTCTCTCTCTCTCTCTCTCTCTCTCTCTCTCTCTCTCTCTCTCTCTCTCTCGTCAGTTTAGACAATGCGAAGAACGAGAGCCGGAGGTGATAACAGGAGTAAAACACACACTTATGATTAATACGACTTATGCGCCCTCAGTATTGATAGATAAATCGCTGATTTGGTCTCTTAGATACTTAAACAGTATAAAAACATTTGTATAATAATAGTTTTATTTTTTTTATTCGCAATTTTGTTTTGTCTGATTATAATTGTAAAAATTTGATTTTTCAATTTATCCATATTTCTATTTTGGGATTATTAAAATGAATTTAATACTTACCGCAGCAGTTGTATTATCATTAATATGTCTCAGTCAATCAGCAACAAGAGGTGAGCTATTGTTTTAATTAGTAAATTTTTTCGCTAATTTATTTTATTTAAAATGTTTTTAAAAACTACAAGTTTTATTGCAATTTTAGACTCGGTATAAAGACTGTTATTAAAATTAAAGTATTTTAAATAATGCAAAATACGTGTATTATTGAAATAATTACTAAATAATTAAAGCTGTTTTTTTAGATATAAGTTAATAGGAATTAAGCTAAACTTTTTTAATGATAATAAACATGACGCATATAAATGTCTGATAATATTGAGTGAAATTTTAAAACATTGAAAACTGATAAAAATAATTGTAGATAGAAATAACAAAAAGTACAAAGTGGTGTGTTATTGGGGTTCGTGGGCGTTCTACCGGCCCGGCGATGGACAGGTACAGGCATTTCATTTCTCATTAAATTATATTTTCAGTTTTTCTTATCTAAATGTTTGTGAACTCGCAGTTCAACGCCGAAGACGCCAACCCGAACATCTGCACTCACCTCATCTACGGCTTCGCCAAACTCAATCCGGACAACACGCTCGCCATCTACGATCCCGATCTGGACACCGGCGACACCGACTGGCAGAGCGGTCTCCAGTGGGGTCACGGTATGTCAATCCGGATTTTAAATTACGAAAATTCAATTGTGATTCCCCTATACCTCAGGCATGTTTCGCCGCTTCAACGACCTCAAGAACTACAACGACCACCTGACCACTATCATCGCGATCGGCGGCTGGAATGAGGGCTCCGACAAGTACTCCTCTATGGTGACCAACCCGTCGTCGCGCAAGACGTTCATCGACTCTGTGATGAAGCTGTTCGCCGCCTACAACTTCGACGGTCTCGACGTCGACTGGGAGTATCCGGCAATGAAGGCGGTCGGCGATCAGGACCGCATTAACGGCACCGAAGCGGACAAACAGCACTTCGTCGATCTGCTCAAAGAGCTTCACGCGGCCTTCCAGGAGAAGGGATACATACTGACCGCCGCCGTGTCGGCCGGCAAACCAACCATCGATCGCGCCTATAATGTGCCCGAAATTTCCAAATACCTGGACATCATTAACGTAATGACGTACGACTTTCACGGCGCGTGGGAGAACCGCACGGGTCAGTGTCGGCCACATTAATTACGGCTATAATTTTGAATTTTGAATATTAAATGCTAAACGACTTTCGGTTTAGCCCATAACGCGCCGCTCCATCCGAAGAGCACCGACAACGAACTGGACCAGGAGTTTACGGTCGAATACGCCATCAATTATTGGCTGAAACTCGGAGCCGATCCGAAAAAAATTGTATGAAAAAAACAAGACTGAAATAAAAAAAAGTAAATAATTTGTTTTGCGATCCCTTCAAAGGTGATGGGAATGCCGCTCTACGCCCGAACCTTCACGCTGGCCGGCACTAACAGCGGCTATTGGGCACCGGCTTCGGGCGCCGGCGGTAACGCCGGACCGTTTACCCGACTCACTGGAACTCTCGGCTATAATGAAGTGCTTAAGCCATTTTGATTAATCATAGAAATGATTTATCTATTTATCCGTTCTCTTACCCGTCGGACCACGGAATAGGTGTGCGATCTGCTGAAGAAGGAGGGCAGTCAGTGGCACATCAATCGGGACGACACCTATAAAATACCGTACGCCGTAAAGGGAAACCAATGGATTGGCTTCGACGACGTTCAGAGCATCAAAGATAAGGTGAACTTCTTGAAGAGCAAGAATCTCGGCGGCGGAATGGTGTGGTCGATCGACACCGACGACTTCAGGGGTAAGTGCGGCGACGGAAAGTATCCGCTCCTGAAGACCATTAGCGGCGAACTGAACGGAGGTAAACGTGAATTTATTGGTTCGCATTCTTCGGGTTTAAATAAAATAGTTTTGTATTTTCGGTGAAATCAGTTACCGGACCGGACGTGACCATAACGGAGACACACGTAAGCGGTACCTCTTCGGGCACCACCAAACCAACGCAAGCGCCACAATCGACCACAACGCCAAAACCGGGCACCGGAACCACAGCCAAACCTGGTACGACCAAACCGGGCACCACCCCTAAAGCTGGTTCGGCCACAACTAAGCCGCCGTCGGGTGAGTTCACGTGCACTGCTTTGGGATATTTTAAGGACCCGAGCGACCCGACCGTATATCACGAGTGCGTCGACATCGGTAACGGCAATACTAAGGACTATGTGTTCCACTGCGGAACCGGTACGGTCTTCGACGATGTCAACCATGTCTGCAAATTTCCGTAAATTTAGCAAATTAGTAGTGGTACTTAAATTGTGTACTTTATTTTTATATAAAAAAAAATAGCGTGAAATTGTAATTTCAATTCTCTTTCTAATTCGATAGATTATTTTGTAAATTTCAAATAAATAATATAATAAAAGTTTGGATGAGTTATTAGTCATACGGATTGTCTATTTGTGGTGATTAATGATTATTTTAGCTGATGTTAATGCTGACAAAAGTAAACATTAGGATTTGAAGTGTGCTGCTGTCGGTCTATCCGTCTGTACCACTTTCTTGATTAAGACGAAGAAGAGAAAAATTGTCAAAATATAATAGTATAGAAATTATGTTTATAAAAATAAAATAACAAATTGCTGTCAATCTCAACGTTTATTACTAATTAAGCAAAATGTGAAATCTGTAATGAAGAGTGCAAAGCAATGCAAAGCTATGGTTTTGAAAGGTATGTTTAAAAATCAAATTAATAAAAATAATTTATAACATTTAAATTTCAATATATAGACAAAATACCTCTTTAGCGACTTAAAGGAGCATAAATTAGATGAATTTTTATGGCATCGAAAAATTAAATTAGAAAACAATGATTTATTTTTATCATTAGTTTATGTTTGGGTTCAATTTTACATCTCAAAGTCATAAATTGTATTAAATTACATTATTTATGTTACTTTTGGGTTACCTTTGAGGGAATGGCGATATCCAAGAATCCCCGAATTTAGTTCAAAGAAATATTACATGACGTGGTTTCAGACTCTTTTCGGTTCTTTCTCTCTCCACACTCCTCCACCTCTAAGCCCATGCGTTGCCTTTAATGCAGTTCACAAATTTATATTATCAGTCCATTAGCGAGTCTATAAATAAGAGACACACCAATAGACAAACATTTGAATATTATAAGTACAGGAAAACTTCGTTATAATAAACTCAATTGAGACCGATATAATAAAGAAAGTAAATGAAGTGCTTTGAAAAAATATTTTAAAGATATAAAACTGAGTAAATTCAATATATTATCGTTTTGGTCTAACATTAATATTGCTATTTCCAAATATTATTTTACATTTATGCGCATTATTAAGATCATTAAACTTTATTTGTTATGAATTAAAGAATGGTAAAAGTTTTTGTCAAATCATTAATAAAAAAAAAGAGATTTCAAATTTAAAGCTATTCTGTGACGCAAATACTAGAATAAATAATTTTTTAAAAGTACACTTTAAAGGAAAAAATAGCATAATATTATTTATAAAACTATTAAATAATTATATATAATGTATATTATATTTAATTATTTAAATCACGCTTATTAACTCTGACTTTCAATACGATTATTACCCTTTTCTGCTTTAAGCCAATAAAAAGTTTTGATGCGAAACAATTAATTATAAATATTTGGCAACAGTTGAACGAACACCAAATTAATCGCAACAAATCATAGTCGAGGAAATTTTTCGCAACAAAAACAAAGTATAAATGAAAAGCATCATCAAATTTGAACATCAAATATAACAAGTTTACGGCACAACAGAACCATGATTTCAGGCGAGAGTGATCTAAGCGAGCAGTCCGTGAAACGCGAGCCGTCTTTAGACGAGAACAACAATCCATACCAATACCAGATAGTGTGGCACAAAGCCGTTTTCGTCACTTTCATCCATTTGGTCGCGCTGTACGGCGTCTACACATTCATCAGCGGTCATGACTCGCCTCTGGCACTGCTATTTTTCGCGGCGGTCGGCATTTCGGGTTCGATGGGCGTTCAGTGCGGCGCACACCGGCTGTGGTCACACCGCTGCTATAAAGCCAAACTACCGCTGAGAATACTGCTGATGGTGTTGAACACACTCGCCTTCCAGGAGGACGTAATCGACTGGTGTCGCGACCATCGCGGTCACCACAAGCACAGCGACACCGACGCCGATCCGTACAACTCGTCGCGCGGTTTTTTCTTCTGCCACATGGGATGGGTGTACGTGAAGAAGCATCCGGACGTGATTAAGTGCGGCAAACAGATCGACATCAGCGATCTTCGCGCCGATCCGGTGCTCACATTTCAGCGCCGCTACTATTATCCTCTCGTGGCGCTCATTTGGGGCGCTTTGCCGACAGTGACGGCCATGTATTTGTTTAACTTATCGTTTATAAGTGCTTTCGGAGGTTCATATAATTGTATTTACATTATCATAAAAGTTTAGTTTAGTTTTAAAAAAGTTTAAATATTAAAATTGTGTTTAGGAAACGCATTGCGATACGTGTCCAGTCTTCACCTGACGTGGACCGTCAACTCAGTGGCCCACCTGTACGGCACGCGACAGTACGACAAGTCAATAAACCCGCGAAACAGTCCGCTAGTGATGTATTGGGGTCTCGGCGAGGGTTACCATAACTATCATCACGTGTTTCCGTACGACTACTCGGCGTCCGAGTTCGGCTGGAAGACCAACTGGAATCCGGCCACGGCTTTCATCGACTTCTTCGCTTGGCTGGGATGGGCTTACGACCTGAAACGGGCGCCCGAGTCGACGGTCAAGAGTCGGACGGAGCGAAGCGGTAATATTGACTCCTATCGAGACAGTCTCAACATATACTATCCGTTTGAGATTGTTTTGGGTTTATTCGCCACATTTCTCTTACCGATGTGTTTGTTGGCATTGAGAGCTTTATTTTAATTCACTTGTAATTAGTTAGAAATGCTTTTGAAATGCGATTTATATTTTTGCAATATCTTATATTTATGCATATTTTATAATCAGTTTGTATTGAAAAAGTGTAATTAAAGGAAAATAAGTCAATATTGCAAAACAGATATTTATGACAACTGCTAAGCAGATAATTTCATTAATTGTATTACAATTTTTATAGTTTTAATATTATTAACGCTATAATTAATATGATTTTAAAACCACTAAACTAAACTTTAATTCCATATATAGAGTAACTGTATTTTATATGGAATTACATAATGTCTTCAATACTGCCATCTATGAGATAGCATTTGATTAAATAAAGTAAATGCAAAATAAATAAATATAATTTTATATAGTTTTTAATATAATTTTAATTAAAATAAAGCATCAATTTTACAAAATATTTAATGTTTATTTTCAATTTGAATTTAATATTTAAAATTTATAATTAATTATTAAGACTACCATAAATCATTAAAACATAAAAAATTAATTAATTTCATTTAAATGCACGATAGAGATAAAGATAGAGATAAAAATTCTTTATTCAATTGATTTGAGTTTAATTTTCGATTTATATAAGAATCAAAGACAATTAGAATTTACAGTAAATTTTTAAAAACATCTAAATAAATAAAAATCATGACAACAAAGTATACGCGTTGATAGACATTGACGAAAATTTTTCCTTTATTTCCTTAATTTATTATGTTAAGCATTAGATATGGCTATTGAATAAATAATGTTTTTAGTCGATGAGCGGAAATGTCTTATATCTTTATCACATCCTATAAATCTTTTGGTTAAGCTTGCAATTGAGACGATAATTACTTTTAAATAATAATAATTTAAATTATAGATTGTGTATTTTTTGCTTTTGATCGCATCCAATAGATAGCAGATTCAGTTTTATCAAGTGTACTACTCATTTAGTGAAGTGAAGTGCTCTGTATTTTAAAAAATAATATATTTTTGAAAAATGTTCAAATTTCGAACACGAAACAAGCATAGGTCCGCTCAACTGACAAATGCTTTCAGTGGCGAGCAGTTAGAAATTTAATTTTATCAAATTTCACATTATATTTGATGAAAATCTTGTTTATTAGCATCAATGATGTGACAAATTTATAGATAGTCTCTAAGATTTTTAAATTTAGTTATGACATAATTTTTTAATATAAAAAAACTTTACAAAATAATTTTAATTGCGAAATATTTTTGCAAATAAAATTTAAATTTGATATAACTAAATATTAATACATAAGTAATATTATTATATAAATTTCAATTAATTTTTCACAAACAATTGTTTTGTATTTCGAAATTTGTTTCGCCATTACTTTATGGAAAGTCTGTCATATTATCTAAATTTAAAGTTTTAATTATTATTATAATTATAAACAACAAAATTAATATTAATGAGTAATATTTTTGTTTCACAAAAAATTCTTTTTGTAATGAAAATAAAAATATAAAAAATAAATAAATATAATAACTTGAAAGTAATATCGCATATACAAAACCTAACAAATATAAATTTTCAGTAATAACTTAAGTTATTTCGTTTTCACTAATGACAATGTCATCAATTTTATGAGTTTAAAAATTTAAATCTTTTAAAAATGCGTCACTAATATAATATGGATGAATCTAATGAGATACTCATTTCATTAGTATTTCTTATTCTTTTCATATTTCTAGTAAAGCAGAAATAAATGAAATGCGATAAAATAGACACATTAATTTATTTTTAATAAAAAGGTTTAAATATTTACCATTAGATTGGTATGGTTTTGGATAATAATGAATACATACATTTAAATAAAAGTATTTTACTTTAATTATTAATTGTACTTTAATTATTAATTGTACTTTAATTAACTTTAATTGTATATTTAAAACATTTTAATGTCTAATGATTGTTTGTCAATACATTTTGTTTCAAATACAAAATATTTTATTTTAATTGATAAAGAAAAATACAAGCTATCGTTTTTAAATCTTAACTATATTATACTCTATAAATTTAATTATTAAAATAAATAATTAATAGACAGTTAAATATCTTACACTCTAACTATGAATGTTTCATATACTAATGTAACATCGACTGTAAAAATATTCGAGTACTTAATAATACGAATTAAGTATAAAACAAAACAAAAACAAAGAATACAAAAGTTAGACAATAATTTGACACATGTATGACTATTTTAAGCCGAAATAGAGTACACAATTCAAAACGAGAATACAATTTCAAATTGATATTATATTCCCAGCAAAACGCCCTCCAAAAATGTTGTCACACTTATTGTCGACATTTCGTATTGAAAAATGCTTTCATAAATGTTTTCTTTTTTTCTAAAGTGCGAAAAAGCATTCGTTAGTCGTTAAGAAATAAATAACATTTAATAGGCATTCATTTTTCTGAATGATAAGAGAGAGAACGCGAGGCGTTTTAATTTAGCGAAATGTTGACACACTATGATGACAGTATGTGTTTAACAAACTCTGTGTATAGACTCGAAAAATTCAATTGAAACCATTATTTACCGGAGAGAGAACTGCTAATTATAAGTTTATTTTTAAAACTCAATGAATCAAAACTTGATTTGGTTGGCGTTAATGTGTGCGCGCAATATTTTGCTTGTGTTTTTCTAAGCTTTCCGTTTTAGACGGCGAAAACAAGTCGTTTGATTGAGAAAGAACTGCTCAGTTTATACGCTATGTTTATGCACGAAATATTTTGCGTTATGAAATATGGCTTTTATTAAGAAGGCTATAAAAATAAAATATATCGAGAATGATTTATTAATTCACCAAAAA
Organism: Microtritia minima; assembly: GCA_034699355.1. Classification (NCBI taxonomy): domain Eukaryota; kingdom Metazoa; phylum Arthropoda; class Arachnida; order Sarcoptiformes; family Euphthiracaridae; genus Microtritia; species Microtritia minima. The sequence goes on along the minus strand of JAQIYA010001067.1, from coordinate 3,066 downwards.
AAAAAAAACGTTTCGCAAGCCTTTATCAGAAAAACATTTTTTCGCAATTAAAGAATTAGGTTCGAGACTGTCGTGATGTGGAAATTTTTCGAATTTATCGATGTTTTCTTGACTTCAGTATAAGATGCGAATTAACTTTTTTTTTTTAAATGGTTAATTATTAATATTTAATAATATAAAATTAAAGATTATGTTTTAAATCATAAATATTTTAATTATTACAATACTTTTTTGAAAATATTCACTGAAATCGATTAAAACTTTGAGACTAAATTAAATGCAGACAATTTATAGACAAAAAAAAATTACCACTAAATGCAAGCATTCATAAACAAACTGTACTCGTATATTAATGATATCAGTCATAATGAAAGTGTGAACTTGTCGTGCAGTATATTATTGTTTGAATATTTTAGTGAATTCACTACTATTTGATGTATAATGGATTACAAAATATATATTGAAACCAAATTAATTTTATAATAAAATCTTCTCAACAATTTTTTTAGATCAAATAAATTTCATTTTAATGCAAAAGTTTCTATAACAGGACGTTATAATTTATATTCTGTGGTTAAACGTGAACTCGTTTCATAGCAACTATTAATATTTTTTATCAAAATAAGCAATTAAATAAAGTATAGACTTAATTAGATTTAATTAAACTAATATAATGATGATTTTGTTCGCTGAATAATTTTTTTATTATAAATTTTATATCAATGAAAATAATTTCGTTTTATAATAGTTCTTGAATTAATTATATTAGATTAAAAATGTAAATTTATATATTATATAGTATTCTAGTAATTTTATACGTAATTTTATAATACAATAAATGCAATAACTATAAAATCCTAGTTATAAATCTTTCTTTATAAAACTATAGAATATCAAATATTCTTACCTGTTTCGCCATACAAATAATATTACTGTATAATTAACTTTATTTAATTTAATACAAATATATAAATAAATAATAAATAAGTGTAGGAATATTTTATGCAATAACGTATAAAAACAAATAATTTTTAATATTTGTTTGGAAAAATAAATGTTTCGTATAAACATTATAATTTAAAAACTTGATAAAAAAATTATAATTTTGAATTTAAATTAGAGTTTTATTGATTGTTTTAAATTTCTAACATACATGTATTTACAATAATTGTTTTCCAATTCAATAACTAATATAACAAAATATAACAAACAGTTTCGGAATAAAATTTAAGTCTAAAAGTGAAATAATTTCTGTCAAAATAAAAGTGTGGAGAGAGAGAGAGAGAGAGAGAGAGAGAGAGAGAGAGAGAGAGAGAGAGAGAGAGAGAGAGAGAAGTTACAATATTTTGCAATATAAGATATATTAAGATATTAAAGTAGAAAAATACATTTGCATATGATTGAAAAACTTCAAAACCCTTACTTGTTATTTGAATAAAGTGAACACACATAGGCTCGAAATTTGAGCAAAGCATTTGTGTTTTGTGTGTTTCTCTATTTTTATTCGTTATAAAACTTTTGTATTTTTCCTGTTAAGGTTATACTTGATTTTTGTGGATAAGTCTGCAAAGTATTTTTCAAAAAATGACTGAATTTTATTAATTAATGTTTTTTTTATGGAATTTTAAATTATAATAGTCTCAGTTTCAATAATAATTGATTTATCTAAAAAATTATTTTACGATCGCAATAAAGTAATTATATAATTAGAATTAGAGTAAGTAATTATTATTTCTTTTTATTGAAAATTTACAATTGAGTTAAATTTTCCAAAATTGAAACTTTTGACTTAAACATAATGAATATTTAACCTAATAATAATAATTTAATAATAAATCAATTTGTAAATTAAAATAAATTTAAATCGAAGTTTATTATAATTTACAATATTTCGCTATATATTTTTTTAAAAAAGCCAAAAAAAGGACTATAACTGGAGTTAAAAATAAAACTTCACAAACCCTGAACGCACTAATATAGCCATCAAAAAAGAAATTTTTTAATATTGTTCTCAAATTCAAACTCATAACATATTCCACTGTAATTTTTTTTATCAAAAAAAGTATCTATTCTTTGCCACTTTGCCATATTGTTGTGCCGTACATATTTCGATCAAGCGATGCAACACATTTTGCGACTCTCTCGCAGTATATCAAAAAAATATTCTCTCTCTCTCTCTCTCTCTCTGCCTATTATGGGCGCCATACGTGCCCATAAGTCTGACACTTTGATTGTGCCATATTTTTCCTGCACTGAATAAACATGATGTTTGGATACTCTTTCGCCACTCAGAGCCAGAATATCAAGAAAAAAAACTTTAAAGGCTTGCACTCGATATAAACATTTTTTCGCTGAATAGTAAAAGCGAGCTATTCCTTAATAACCAATATTACTGTCACGAATGGTCTTGTTATTAATGTAATAAAAATTCATTGCATTTGCATTTCGGGTATCTTTTTTTTTTGTTTTGTTTATTTAAAAAACAAGGAAAAATTTTTATGCTGCATATAAATTTTTGTTTTCAAATAATATCCCAACATTATCCGAGAAATAAATCATAAAACCAAGCGTTTGACTCCAGCGCTGAGAAGCAAAAGAAAATAATGACTATTTTAATACTTATGCATAATTCAACGGGAAATGTTTGAAAAACTAATTTTTCATAGCGTTTGGCACGAAGAGTAAAACAAAATTTTATATTAAAAAAATGTGAATTAAAAGTACTCTGAATAAACTATTTCGCGTTACATAAAATTTCATAAAATACTTATCTGTAAAACTATTAATTTTAATGCAAATATAAAAACTTAAAGAAGCAAATGTTTTTCGGCGGTTATTATTATTAGACAGTCATTATGACTTGATATGATTATCGTGTTAACGCGAGCGTGCAATCTTTGAAGTAAAAATAATAATATTAATATAAATATGAATATTGAGGCAAAAATATTTTTGCTGAAAAAAAACTTCTAATATTAATAAATTTATATGAGACCGAAGAAATGAAAAAAAAGAAAGAAAGAAAGAAAGAAAGAGAGAGAGAGAGAGAGAGAGAGAGAGAGAGAG
>JAQIYA010001066.1:0-14779 GCA_034699355.1 Microtritia minima | reverse complement strand
TGTTAAAGTGAGTGCGCATATACTATAATAGGAAAAAATTATGTTAAGACTGGTAAAAATAAATGTGAATTGCTGTAAATTAAAAAACTTAAAGCGCTTAGCAATCGCTTACAATACACCAAAGTTTTAATAAACCAAAATTAAATAAACAAACACGAGTGGAGCGAGTGTTTGATTCAAATTCATCGAAGAAAATTCTACCATTTTATATGTCGACTAAGATAATTGTAGTTTTTATGTATTTATACTTCAATTGCTAAAAAAATGTCTATAAAAAATTATCAATGTTGCCAAAGGACTCTAAAATTAATGAAACGACAAAACAAAACATTTATCCGATTTGAATGTTTTTCAAATCCTAACTGTTTTTAAATTCTTTAATTAAGAATTAATTTCAAAAACATTTTTGTCTATCATTCTTCGTTAAAATATTTTTAATATAAAAAATTGCGTGCTATAAGTTTACTTTGTTACAATATATTAATGATAAACTAAAAATTACTCTAAACGTAAATTTTATTTTTGAAAAAATTACTTTAAATATAATTGAAACTTAAAAGCATAATAATGAATATAAATGGCGCGCGAAAATGCCACTTAAGATGAGTTGATGTCGAAAACGTTAGACGATTCGTGAGTTTCAAATCAAAGTCAAGTCATTGGTCAGCAAATAGCAGACGTTATTCATGTCACTTATGTTTGCTTTTAAATGCGAGTTGGGTTCCCATTAATCAGTTCAATGTATTAATTGAAGAGACACTCGTCAAGTGATGAGCGCATGCAATATGTTTGGTCTCATCGTTTCGGGAAGACTTGTAAGCCATCAATGCTTGAATCATGTCGAGAGTCAGTCATGACCCGTATGTGATGCCCATTAGGTTCAGACCGACTTCGTTCAGGTCGACACCAATAAGTTTTTGGTAACCATTCCTAACGCCGATAACATCAATCACGTGGTCGTGTTTATGACAGGATTGTCGCCGTTCGCCGACTCGATGGCCGGAAGTGGTACTCAATATTGATTACCGTAAAGACATAGTTATTAATACAATGTTTAGTTTATTTCAGTTTTCCCGACTCGTTAGCGCCGCCCACTTGGATATACTTGGGGTTCATTTCAAACGACAAGCCTTCGGCTATTTATAAGATAACCAAATTGAAACAACTCAATGGTATTTGCAAACCAAATGCGCACCAAATTTGAATGTTATGTAAACGTCTCTCAAACTTGTAGGTGAGATGAATGTGAACGGAGATAATAGGTTTGGTTTCGAGCAGTCGATTGTGTCACACGTGGCGCAAATCGGTATATCCATCGAGCCGTTCGCCACAATCGCTCAGATGAGTGCCGACCCGTCGGCCAACGCTCTCTCTTCGGACAACTTTCAACAGTTTACTATGAAAGCGGCTGAAAATTTATTTAATTATTGCGCTTCTTTTGCCACTTCGGCGCAACAGTTGATGACAGGAATGGTCGACATAAACCAACAATACGTTCCATTATCTACTATAAGGCAATGGTTTGAAAATTTTTCCCGAAGACTCGTACAAAATCCAAATTTTTGGCGATAATAATCATTAACAGTAATATATTGTAATTATTAATTTCTCTTCATGTCTGTGCCTTCGTTTCGCAATTTGTTAATAAGAGTTTTAACAGCAACGCAATCACTTTTACATTAACCGAATTTCCGAGTAAACGATATTTTTGTTTGAGTGTGAAATCATCGGGAAATGCTATTTTGTATGGAAATAAATCTATAATGAATTATTTAATTAATAGTATTTATTTTAAGTTAGTTTTAACCAAAAATTATTTACTGGATTTTAGATATATTACGCTAAAATCTTATTTTATTAATAAGATTTATTTCTTAAATTCAATTTTCAAAAAATGTATTATATATCACTGCAGAATTAAATTGTATAAGACTATTCAATTAGAAATATACAAACAATAAATGCTGGCTTATTTGAGAAACATATATAACATGTAAGTTTGTTCAATTGTAAACAAGTTTACAGCTTTGCTTATAACCGCAAAGAGTTCTCATTTTTTAGATAAGTTGTGCATATAATATATTTGGATTTGTTGCGCATTAAGATAACACTTGTAAAATTTTGCTGAAGAAACAGCGGTGAAAATTAGCCAAACGTATATTAAATTCACTTTTGTGTAAGTTATAAAAAGATTGTTAATCAGCAAAGAAAATAAAATTATTTAAAATCATTATACGCAGTCATTTGATACACCTATCAAATTAAAATTATAATCGAATAAGTTTGTGATTAATTAATTAAATTATTTAATATTTTTCGATATTATTTTAATGAATCGTTTAACCACTTTTTCTAACTATTAAATGCTTTTCTAACCAAATTAAAATCAATTGTATTCCATTTCATGTTTTAATGAGTTTCTGTGCACGATATGCACACGATTTGCATTATAACAACTATGAAATAAATTAAAACACGAAAAACAACAAAAATATTAATTAATTATAGCTTATATGATAATTACGTATGAAAAGGTAATAATAGTAACGTTCGCTTTTATTAATATTGTATATATTTCTAGAAATTACATAAGAATGAATGCTAAACTTTCTAGAAATCAAAGAAATAGAGAGAAATCGATCATTTTAATGGCATTCCAATAAATTTAAAATAATAAAGCAAAGCAATATATTTTTTAAAAAATATATAATTTCCCGATTTAATTTGGAATGCCATGAGCAGAAATTAAGATTGAATATTCTCAAAAAAATATTGGAAACTATATTAATACTAAAATATATTTTTTTTAGACACTGAAAGTGGTCGAAACACTCGAGTGTCTGGCAATCAGACACTAAACAATTTACTGTAATTGTAAATTCAAAATGTTGTAAGAAATAAAGTTATTTAAATTTAATATGTGTGACAACATTAATAAGAAGTTATCACCCAAAACTATCTGTCAATATATTTTTGAATTGATTCTTAAAATAAAGATTTCAAAGACAGTAATTCTGATTTGATTGTATCAAATTGTTACTGTCTTTGAATTCTTTATTTTAAGAATCAATTCTAAAATATATTAATACTAATTTTATATCTTAAAGTAATTCTGTAATTAATTTTAATATTGAGAACATTGATTATACTCACAAAAATTTGACGGAAAGCACATAATATTTGACACTTCTTTGGGTGTAAAATATCTCAATTTCAATTGCTTTAAAAGCGTTAATTTCTCTTCATCTGAATTAGCATTTTCTACAGCTTTATATATCTGTGACACCGAGACAGCGGAGCACTTCAATACAGAACCTGTTCCTTCAACGCGATGAGTGTAACTTTTCGTAAAACAGTTTGTCGTCAATGAATCGTCGTTTACAATATCCAAAATCATACAATATTTTTGAAGAACATTATCAGGCAATAAGTATATATTGAGCTCATTTTCGGTTAAATCTTCGAGATATGATTTGATAGACATTGTTTCGCTCTCTTCGATTCGAAATACGTTTTGAGAGCAAAATGGGCACAAATTATTAGTTACAGGTATGTCTAAATGCAACGAATGCTTCACATCAAAACAAAACTCTTCATTAAGTTTGGCGATTAAATAGTAACGAAGTCGAGAATTAGGAATATTTAAATGATGAGGACTTAATAAAAATTCTTGAAAAACATAACCACGTAATTGAATAGTTTTAATGAGTATATTTCGCATTTCTGAGGTTTCAAATCCTTTCACGTTTTCCACTATTATATAATTTGGAGGCTTTTTAATTCTGATAAAAGCAATAGAATAGTCAATTTTTAAAAGATTTTTAAAAATTAATAAATATTGTTTAACTTAAGAATGTTTTTTAAATTAATTTAAAAACATATTTTTATCAATCAATTAGTATACAATTCAAGTAAATCAACAGATTATAAGACTAATTTTTTAGACTTAACTATAAATTTGTAAAATTCATTAAATTTTAATTAAACTAGTTATTTGAAAAAAGATTAATTTATATTTCAATTAAATAAATCTAATATAATTAATTAATCAAATTTCAAATAACTATTGAAAAATAAGAAATCTATAAAATAAAAACAATTAACTTATAATTTTCATTCAATAAATTTTAAATTACATGTTTAATGTATCAAATTTCTGGAATTTATAACATTTGCATCATTATATTAAATGTTAAAGCTATAATTTAAGCTATACTTCAATTAAGTAATTTACAGCTTTAAATCATTTGTTTATAAAATATATATTAAGTTCTTAAACTCATAATTTACTAAAAATAAACCCCTTTTTAAGCGTGAAAGTGTATTTATTTAAAATATTGTCATTGTTTATGACAATATTACAAAATTTATTACAATAAATAAATATGAATTTGATAGTTATATTACAATATTATGTAGTATTCAAAAGAAATTCAACAAAAAGGTTGTTCGCCAATAAAATAATCGCATTAAAAAAATGTAAATAAATATAAATACTTCGACAAAACGTCCATTAAATGGATAAACGATTTGGTTCTGTGGTCACTGATGTCTCGCTTTAATCCTAATCTGCAAATAAGCGTAACGTTTAAAAGTGGTCGACGTATGCAAATGAAAGCTTCAATGAAGACCTGGTAAAGGGTTGACACGGAGGGCTCATTGTTAGCAAATGAGGGCTCCATTCGCTCCATTCGTTTTCGGTGATCGACTCGATGTTTCGCTCCAGTAGTTCACTGTCCGTGTGATTGTGTCGATAGACTCGATTGGCGACTGTATTGATGTCCACACCGATCACTCGCCGCTCAATGAATGGCAACTCTGTCCGCAAAACAAATCATAAAAGCAAACATGCGTTCAAAGAGTGAGCCATACGTCAAACCATACGTTTGACGGCGAAGTGAAAGCCGGCGATTCCGCTGTACAGCTCTAATACTCGCAATTGCTGTCCATATCTGTTCTCGCATTTCGACTGCATTTCAATTGCATTCAAAATACTCGCCAACACTCGAACTCACACGCGATTCATGTGCGGCGCAAACGCGTCAATACGTGACGTCAGTGTTCGCCTCTATATTTAAATGCGAATCAATTGCAAAATATGATTGATTTCACTGTATTTAACTTTATTTATTCATTCAAATAAAAATTTGAATTTTTAGGTAGAATTTTGCAACGATTGTAATTCAAGCGCGAGAAGAGAAGAGATGCCAATTGATGAACAAATAATAATCATTCTCTATTAAACCAAACACCGAATCATTTAAACTTTATTTAACCGAAAAAATAATTTTGTTGATGATATTCTGTCTTAAAATAAAGAGTTTTATCAACTTATTTAACCGAAACCCCATTCTTTAATTATACTCAAATCTTGGAAATATTTTCGATTTGAAAAACTGAATTTAAGTTTCTATAAACGTAACAAACTCATGATCATTGTGGCGCGCATTTTACATACATTTACTTAGTTATATTTATTAGTATAATTAAAAATAAAACTAAATTAGAATTTGGTTAATCTTGGATATGATATGATATGATAGCTACCTCTATGGTAACACAAAACTGATACAAAAAACGTCCATTTAATGCAATTTAAGTTTAGAAATACAATTTAAAACTTTGATATGTAAAATGTAAAAGCATTTACAAATGATATAAATAAATCATTATTTTGTAGTTTCATGTTTAATATATATTTATTTATATATTAGAAATTTAAACATACCTTTTAAAGCTATTAATTTGCACTCTTCATTACATATTTCACATCTTTGATTAGTTGGTAATAAACCTTGCGATTGACAACATTCAAAAATTTTATTATTGTTAATCAAATCAGTTAAATCTGAATGTAAGAACATAGACATTTTGAAATGTGCGCTCTTTGTTTACATTCAAATAATGCGCGTTATTTATGTGAATTTTGGGTTAAGTTAGAGGTAGCTATGATTTCCAAGATTAGCCAAAATTTCTACTAATAAATATATTGGGTTTTCCGGTAAATTCCCTGTTTATAAGAGTAAAATTCTAGGATAAATTAATATATTTAAAAGTAATTTAATTCTATGGTGTGTTAGCAGTCTTTATTGATACCCTTTTTGCAATCTTTTGGCTAACTTCACAATTTCATTCGTGTCAAACTTTGCCACTTTTCTCAGCTACTAATTGCTGGTCATTTTTGATGCAATTAAAAGAATTGGAACTTTTTCTATGTACACAATTTTAAAGAGATCGGAGTAAGTGGTAATCTGTTAAAACTTCTGCTAACTTCTGCTAAAAGATTTATATTCTGATTAATACATTTTATACACGATTAATTGCTTTTTAAACAATTAGGTGCCAACAAATTGTTACTTTTAAATATTTTCCATAATATGCAAAATTGCAAAAAACAGAACCTAAAAGATAACTTAAAAGATAGAATTACAGAAATAAAATTATTTTACTTTAAAATATACTCTAAAAATTTTTAAAAAGAGCAAATAAACATTTAATAACTGAAATTTTATTGCAACTTAAGTACCTGATACCTGATTAAGGAAATGTTACTTTCATAACGCTTTAACAGAGTTTAACATTTTAACCTTTTATGAAGGATATAAAGAATTGAAAGTCACATTTGAATACTATTGGAATTTAAATCTCATTTAAAGCAGAATTAAATGAGATAAAGTTTGTTCATTTAGTTTTTTAAAAACATTTAAACAAATTGAAGCTAATTTTATTAATATAGCATGTTTGAATTGAAAAAGTTGTTAAGCTTCGACACTCTATCGATTTCAGTCCATTTGATCATAATTGCATTAAATTATAATTCTGTTTTGTACAGTAATACTAGTGTTTTCGGTATTGAGTGACCGATTCGAGTTCTGATGATATTTACATTTTATAAAGTGTATGTCTTTTAATAATAAATAATGAAAAATGGTTCAAATTTACGAGAAAAATTATGATATAATTATGATAAGATATAATGATTGACAGAATTATTAATAATAGTAGTAATAATAATAATCATAATAATAATAATAGTTTATAGTGGTTTTTGTATTGCATTCGCCTAATAATCAAATGCTGCACAATTATTATAATGTAGATCTTTGTACAATAAAAAAATTTTGTGAATCAACAACACATAAAAGCACGTATAGATGAAAGATAAAGTGTGTGACGATAACGATAATAATAATAATAATAATTAATAATAATTATAAATAGTGGAATAGTGGATAGAATGACAGATACTATACAATAAAAGTTTTTTAGGAAATCATTACAGATGAGTAGTAATCACTTTATACAGCATACTCTGTACAGCCGAACTCGATATAATTAGTTGTAATCAATTGGTTTGTTAATTCATGTTTTATCTGTTGCCTAATTAATTATATCAAAGATTAATTATATCGAGAGCCAGCCGTATATATAGCTTCACAATACATAAATTTTTCGTTCTTTAAATAAATATTTTCTTGAAGTTAATACGGAATGACTGGAATCCTAATTTTGAACAAAAAATGTTTTTCAGATTGCATTTTAGTGCACAAAGTGTTTTATTAAGAGGTGAAAAACAGTCATTTAGCATCACATTATGGCAGAAGTCGAATCAGTTATCTTCAGATCATATAAGTTCACTTCAACATAATGTTAGCCATCTTTGAACGCTTCAAAGTGTCGCTCACTATATTTTCACAAATGTTCACGAAATTCACAAAAATATTTACTAAAGTCATAATTACATGAATTGTATTTAATAAAAAGAGTTTATTGAGTTTAGAGGCTTGCAAGACAGATGTGAGACCAGAATAGCGAGAATAGTTTCGTTTCGACAGTGTTCGCAGAATTGGTGACAGAATTGGCGGCAGAAGTGGTGACAGAATTGGTGGCGGAAGTGGTGGCAGAAGTACAATAACTCGCAACAGGTAACCAAAACAAATTCCACTCTATTTTATATTTTGATTTGATTGAACAATCTCTATATTATGCTTATCTGCTATTCATTCGTCAGATTTAACGCTCTTTTATGACGCCTTAAATGTGAACAATGAATATGAAGATTGACTCGATTGTTCTCGCAATTGCCGTGAATTTCGTGAAACAATGTGACGGTCAAGTGAATTCATCGGCGATAAAGCACGTGACGACTCACGCAGACTCAGGCGGACTGTCAGGCGGACTGACGCGGACTGAGGCGTAAGTGGTGGCGTGGCGTACATGTGGTGCGTGACACGACGTGACACGACATGTTTCACTTGCAGTCTCATTCACTGAGCATCACATTGTCCATACTATTGCATGAAGTAGTCGGGGTGGTCTGCGGGCGTGTCTTTCTCGAACCTTTTCGCTTCTTCCTGCATACTCTCTTTAATTTTTAATATAGCCGCGGATTCATTTTGGTCCTGAGAATTGAGAGAAAATCGGGAATTAATATTGTCTTCAGCCATCTCTGGCAGCGCTTCTCTACTTCGTCAGAAACTTTTGAGTGGGAAACTTGTGGAACCCACTCAAAGCTTCAATGCAGGTCTCATCTCTTGCATCGAAAATATCGTCAGACTATTGATATTATATTGATATTCGCAGTATGAGTAATGCTAATTACTCACGAATTAGGAAGCATTTCAACTTACATTTTCTTGTCCATAACCAGGCATGTCGTACCCCATCGGCGGCCCGTCCTCTCGCGGCGTTCCCGGACCGTTGGCCGGAGAGTTCTTCATGCCGTCCAAGCCGTCACCGGCCGACGACATTCCGTTCATCACTGGAGGCCCCATATCTGGTCCCATGGGTCCCATCGGTCCGTCAGGCCCGGGAGCCATAGGAAACTGATTCAGAAATTATCATTTAATTGCATTTATTTTCATAATTCAGTTCGACTCACTTACCCCTGGCATACTTCCTGGTACTGGTTTCATCCCCATTGGATTATATATACCATCACCACCAGAACCAGAAGAATCTGTTCATTTAATTTTTAAATGTGTATTTTAAAATAATTTATTTATAATTTATTTATGGATAAAATTAAAATATGGTTAATATCTGTCTCACCTCTGCCACCAGCATTTGGAGTACCCATCCTATGACTTGCGGGAGAGTAAGGACCCGCTGAACCTAAACATTAACATATTTCAAATTTAGCGAATCATCTATAAAATACTTTAATAATTAATTAAAAATTATTCTTCAATTTATTCGCATATTGGTATGATATAACAATGGAAATGATGGATGTATACCTTGAGGACTGGGCATTATGGGCGTTCCCGGTCCCGGTGGCCCCGAACCAGATCCTGGCGGTCCCTGAAATAATAACACCGTAAAGAACATGTTCTCATGTTATAAATCAAAATACTTACTCCATAATGGCTACCAGGAGAAGCAGATGAGTAATTCATCTATTTATTTAAATAATACAATTCAGTTTGCAGTCAATTTGAATATGTTTTAATACTAACGTTTGACGCATTTGGCTGCCACGGCCTGCCTCCAGGTCCAGGTGGTCTTAAATACAAAACACAACAACAAATTAGCAAGAATTACAATTACGAATCAAACTCTGCTCACAGTCCCATTGGGGGCATTCCTGGTCCGGGCATTGGGGGTCCTCCGGGACCCATCGAATTTGGCGGAGGTCTCATTCCGCCATAACCTCCGGGATTCATTGGACCTAATGGTTGTCCTCGTGGAGGATTCATTCTAGGATTCATTGGACTCATTCCAGGCGGACCTGATTAATGACAATATTTCAATAAAATATTGCAGTTTATTTAATTTAATAAATTTGAAAACAGAATTAATGTGTAATTTCAAATATTCAAAGAAAAAATTCCCATCTAAAAATCATATAAACTAAACATCTTTTCGTTTATTTTTGAATTTGAAATTAAAATAAAAACAATAGTTATAAAAATCTAAGAATCTTAAAATTATCATGAAAGATTGATTCTAATGCTATTATTGTTGATCTCTATTAATTATATTAAAAGATGAGTTGACTAAATTAAAGTTAATTGTAATTCCAATCAGTTAGAAAATTATAAAGCGTCCAATTTAGCAATTAGTCTTAGAGTCACCATTTTTTTTACTTAAACAAATTCTATTAAACAAGTATTTTTAGTTTTTCGATTCAATAATCGAAGATAATATACAGTGAATTTGCATTGCCATGATTAACAATCTCTTAATTCAATTATGGTACCCATTCTTATAAATAAGCCAAAACTAACAATAAGCAAATTAATATTAAATAAAATTAATTACGAAATATAAATTTTCCAATAAATAAGTCGGACTCGTTTAATATATATGTTTAAGTATAATTTTAAGAGCTTATTATTATGAGTAATATATATATAATATCCGTTTATATTTATACAAAATTAATCTCTAATCACTGCTTATGCAGAAATATTGCTAATGATAATGAAATATCAGAAAAAGTAACAACAAATTATATTACTAAGTATTTTGAGCTGCAATATTTACAATTTCTGAAGAAAAAATGTTAAATAAATACACTGAAAAATTATTTGGAAAAAACTTTACAGTTTAAGCATAAAGTTTTATTAAAAGTGTAAAGTTTTGATAAAAGTTATATAATGGTGTGCGAAGATAATGAAAAATGCTAATAAAGATAGAGTATGCATACCTCCTGCCTGCCAACCTACAAATTCACCATCACCTAGAATTAGTGGAAGAGATGAAGAAGGAGAGAGAGAGAACTTTGTAATTCAAATCAAACTCATATATCTATAATGACATTAAATGAATGCGACGGAAAAATATTGCAAACAAAGCCAATTTAAGTTAAAAGCAAAATTAATTAAACAATTAATATTAGGATACAATTTATGAATGGCTTTATGTAAAAGTATAGCAGCAAATAGGAGGCGAGCTATGGTATAACAAGCAATTACCTTGTCTTGTGGGGTCCATACTATTAGGCATTAAAGGCTGTACTGGCACTCCGCTCGAGGGCTAATAATTATTAAAATTAATAAAACAAACAGTCATATAAATTACTGAAATGATTACTTACATTAAATTCGATCTGTTGAGGCATTCGCACTCCCGGTCGCGGTCCGCTCGGATATCGGGGTGACATGAAAGGCTATAATGGATAGTAGAGTGGCAGAGATGTTAACATTTCAATTTATGTTAACTAATAATAATATATTGTATTTTAAGTATTAACAATATTAAATAAAAGCTACATTTAAATTTGATATACAGTAACTTCAAATATTCTAAAACTAATTTATTGTACAATATAAAAATGTATTATAGAGCCATTTTATTTAGAAGTAATGCTACAAATAATTAACAGCTATAAACTTGTGGTTTATTATGTTCTCAACAATTTAAATCCAAATTTAGTTATAATAGAAAATTATTTATATATTTGTAAAATAATTATATATATACATATATATGATTGAAAAATTAATTAAAATTACTGATATGATATTTATCGCAATAAAAGATGTTATAGTATTAATTTTGATTTAAAAATAGAATTTATAATTTACTTTTTTATTTTATTTTAGATCCATAATATTTTATTTTCTCAATACATTGACAACAAATAAGTAAAGGAAATTTTTAATATAATCTAATAAAGTAATAAAATATAGATAAATTAAAATAATCGAAAATCAATAATATTGAAAATATAAAAATATACTTTAACTTTAAAATAATTTTTAATTTAAATCAAAATAATGACACAAAAGATGCAATTTGTAGACTTTTTAAAATGTATGTGCGAAATGTATTTCAAATAATTGACAAGATATGGATAAATTTTAAATTAAGCATACACTTAGCTTATGATAAGCGAGATAATCGAAAATATAATTAAATTGTGCTCAAAATATTGAAAACTCATTTCGACTAAAACTTTAACCGCTGATCTGATGAAGTTTTGCATAAAAAGTTTCGCTTATATAGCGAGAACACATAGAGTAATGGTTTGACCGAAAGGATTGCGAAAAAAGTTAGTTATTATTGAGTGTTTTTGGGTGACGGTAAGTGATTGTGAGTGATGTAAAAAAGTGTAATTATAGTTTGATTGTGAGAGAAAGGTTGAACGTACCTGATTCTGCATCATTTGGCCATGTGGGGGAGGAGGTGGTGGATGGGGGGACGGCTGCGACACTGGCTGCTGAGGCGGTGAGGGCCGCATATGCGAGTTCTGGACGCGGCAGAAGTGAAAGGTGAATATGTATGTGAGCATGTATTGGTACGATTACATATAGCATGACTCTATTAGCTGTTTAGCTGATCACAGATATGGTTAGCTTAAGTTAGCTTAAGTTAGCCCTTTCTAATTACATAGAATGCATGCAACGAGGAAATCAGTTAACATTTCCCTCAATTGTTTGAAACAAGAAAAAAAGTTTTTTTTTGCAATACAAGATAATAGGAAAAAATATTTGGAGAGGAGAACAGCGACAACAACGACAGCATCGACAACACCGACATCAACCACATCAACGACAAGGTCGCCTTCACTTGTCGAGCAATAAAGGCTAGCGTTTGATTGGCCAGAAAAAGCATTTTCTTATCAAATGACTGAAACGTAATTTTGTGTAATAAAAATAAAAAGTGTGATAAGTTGTATGTTTCCTTTAAAATAAGCGTTCAAATACGCAGAGTCTGTGATGAAGTAATTTATGCAAAATATAATACGCTATATATTTGACCACATTTACTATCGATGTAATAGTTAAAACTATTTTGCTTATGAATGTCAAAAACAACTGCCATTTACTTCCTTATTCAATATGATATGAAACAAAACTTTTTTACGAGTCGCTTAAAAACAATAATAGTTAAGCGCATATAATTGCTTCAAACCTTTTAACTTAAAAATGCCTCTCTTTTTGAAAAGATTCCAATTTCGGAGAACAGATGGCTAAGTGAGCATTACTGGCATTACTGGCATCACTGCCATCACTGCCATCACTGGCAGCGCTAAAAGACTGTCTCTGAGCTGATATTGACTTTTACTCTGTCTATTACATAACATAGTAGAGCAGAGTATAGCAGAGCAGAGCATGACATGTTTGGTATATTCGAGCTCACATCCCAACACTTCACATCACAATTCAAATAACTCACTAAACTTATAGTAAACAATTTTTATTCTAACATTAAGGCGTCGCAAATTAGTGATGAAATCAATGATCATTAAAAATGTATGTTTTGCAAAGTTGCACATTGAAGATGCGACAAACAATATCAAACAAATAATACTTTATATATGCAATCAAGTATATGGCACTACAATATATTGTTTCAGTTTTTAAATCTCAAAACTATTATAATCTTTTGCAAATAATATAAGTTTTTATAACAACTTTAATTATTCAGTCTGCAGTAATACAGCGCCCATAATAAACGGGTCACTTGTATAAAAAAGCTTTAAAAGCGGACTACTATTGTTTAACTAAATTTAAATCTAATTTAGACTAAAGACAAAAATACTAAATCTTTTATTTTTATTGTACTTTCAATTCTGGAACGGTTTCATGTAATTCAAAAATAGCAAACATAAGTTATACATAAATATGGGACTTATTAGGGTAGATCTAAAACGAGAACTTTTAAATAATAATCACAATTGCGTTGTAATTTTTCATTTTATATATACTGATGTGCGATGTTTTGTTTATAAAATATGGAAGTATATATTGCTCGCTAGTGTGGCAACTTTGGCGCCTTTTGAAAATTATAAAAGTGACAAGTATTTCAAATTAAAAATTAAAAATTTCGGAGGGTTTTTATAATTTTACGGAGAAGTATTAAAAAAGAAAGCATGCGTTTGTAGAGAAATTCAAACCAAACTTAGTTAGAATTAATGTTAGTTATAAAAATAATATTTAAAAAATAAAATAAATTAGTATGAAAGTGAAAATTTGTTTCATGACTTTAATAATATTAAAATTTCAAATTAATATATAATAAATTTATTTTTAAATTAATAGCAAATAGCATACTATTAAAAGCATAATTCAAACAATAAGAATATAAAAACTTACGGGAAAAAATCCTGCGGGAGGCATAGGACCGGGCATTCCATCGTTAGGTGGCATTTGACCCAAAGGACTCGGAGCCGTTGGGTTCTGAAAATAAAAGCCAAATTAATTAATTTTTTAAAAATACATAAATGAATTAAAATTTTGAATATAGTAATTTGCCATTTTGTTTATAAAAGTTTAATTAAATCGAAAATTACTATAATTTATAAATTCGATCTGAGATCATGTGATATCAAAATAAATATTATTAGTCAAACTTTAAACAATAACTAAACCGATTTGTGCCAACTTATAAAAAAAACCATACAATAATTACGTAACCGCTAAAACGAATGAAACTTTGATTCGCTTTAAATATTTATTAAACAAAATAAATGTTCAAAATAATAATTACTTAAACAATGATAAAAAAAATATAACCAGAATAACGAGTTAAGACAGTATAATAATATTATTTGTATATAATGATTTCATTTCACCACTTCCTGCTAGAGAAAGACGCCGTAAAGCTCTTTAAACTCCTATTTTAAACTCGAACTTGTCGTGATTGTACGACATTATTAACGAACTTATTATGTTTGGTGTCGGTGTAGACAAATACTAGTGTTCAGAGAGTCCTGACATTCTACAGGTGTTTGTCTCGTTTGTCTCGTTAGGGAGTGTTGTGTCTAATCTGGGTTCGAACCCATGATATTTCTGAAACCTTAATTAAACATTTATATTTTTCAAAATTA